>PVHY01028255.1:0-15395 GCA_004024945.1 Uropsilus gracilis | reverse complement strand
AAAAAAAAAAAGGAGTTTTTAAACATGTTTATTTTCTATGCACTTTTTTTTATTTAAGTGATAGTTTAATTAATAAACATGTCAAGTTTATTGCTGCAAGTGGGTGAGCTTTCTTTTGACTATGGCTAAGCTGGAGAACCAGGGGGGGAGAGGCATGGCCTGTGACCTGACTACAAAGTACCGGTCACAAAAGACAAATAGGATGATTTCACTCGTATGGCAATAAAGAAACAGACAAAACCAAGCCAAAACAAACCACAGAAATCTGACTTGCAGGAATGAGGCTGGGGGGGAGGGGGTAGATAGAGGGGTGAGGAGTGCTGGGGGCAGGGAGCCCAAAGGACTGGTGGTTGGGTGGTAGGTATGACATCTGAAGAGGTGTGAACCTATACCCCAAAACCACAGCATTATAGACCAATGCTACCTCAAAAAATGAAGCACCCTCCACAATCTTTTAAGGTAGAATCACTACCTCCTCCACTGTCTGCCTTCAGGCCTCATTGGTTCTGTTAACTGTTTTCTTCTTACCAATAATGCATTCAGAACCTAATTGTGGATATACAGGAGTCAAATAGACAAAAGAATAGTTCCTTTTATCTCCTGCCTTTCCCCCTCCTTTATCCTTGGGCAGTCAAGCTGGAGCATCTACAGATTTTCTCCCAATCTGTGAATAAAGTGAACGCATTTCAGAGAGGACCTGGAATGCCACCTGATTGCTCCACTCCATCTTAAAACCAAAACTGGATTGATTTATTTATTGCTTCTCCTAGAACTGGGGTAGGGCTGGGAAGGCAGTTGAGAAATATTTGTAAATATTCTACCAGGCCAGAATCACTAATCTCTGGGCCAAAGGGGTTGAATTTTCACTACGGCCAAAGAATGAAAGGCACGCCTCATGAGGGGTGGTCCTTAAACAGAACCTCCCTCCAGATATACTGGCTGCCCAGGCAGAACCCCTCTTCCTCTTGAGTAACCTTTTCAGGTTGAGCACGATGGGGACGCCAAATGATCAGGCTGTGTTGCAGGCCATCTTCAACCCTAACACCCCATTTGGAGATGTCATTGGTTTAGACCTGGAAGAGGACCCTGAGAAGGAAGTAGATGAAGGTAAGTGTTTTGACTTCAGAGGACAGCTCTCCACATTGGCTGCTCTGCTGGCTTCCCTGGGATGACTGTGGGAGGTGTTTTCACAAGGCTGTTACATGGATGGTGACAGATTGGAACTGGAGAGATTGACTGATTCTTAGTGCACTGATGGGGGTTCTCAAGTCACCTGCTAAGAGGAAAGGCAGGATTTGTCTCTCCGTTAGCCCTGTACCTCTGAACTTTAACCTCATTCCTTAATTCAGCCCATAACCCAAGTTTAACTGTTGTGGGTTAGGGATGTTAAACTCATTTAAGAGTTTATCCTGTACAAAATGGAGGACAGTCATGGGGCAGCTGGATGGTTCCAGTCTTCATACGCAGAACCTAAACTAAGCATGCACTCAGTATTACACATCCTTGCAAAGCCAAGAATGAGCTAATTCTTCCAGAGGCTTTTCCATTGGTCTAAAGTCCTCAACAGGGAATTCTGATGCCCCCCCCCCTTTTTTTTTGAGACTACGCCTTGCTATTTTTGCCCATGGAACCGCAGGCTCACATTGCCCAGGGTACCACGGACTCAAGTAATCCCCAGCCTCAGCTTCCCAGGTAGCTGGGATTATAGGCACACGCCACCATGCCCAGCTATTTTTTGGAACTAGATCTTGCTACGTTGCCCTAAGCTGGATTCAAACCGCAGTCCCTGGTCCCTGCCATGGCTTCCTAGGCTGCCACTTACAGGCATGCACCACCATGCCCGGCCACCGTTTATTTCTAAAGGAATGCTTTCTTACTGAAATTGACTGGAGAGCTGAGGTAAACGTTGTAAATGATTTTCATGACCTGGATACGTCATGCTGGCCTTTGGGTTGGAGGCGGTGTAAAACAAGATGGGTGCAAGTTAAGGAGTCAAAGCCAGGGGTTCAAATCCAAGCTGTGCTTAAGATGACAGTTCACAGTGACAAGGTGGTGGGAAAACCTCTGGGTATACAATGTTAAAAAAATATATATATATAATATATATATGTTTTATATATATTATATATATGTATATATATAATTTATATATATATATATATATTATATATATAAAATATATATATTTTATATATAACCCTAACCCACGTAATCAATTGAAAAATGAAATCATTTATGAAAATAAATCAATAAAGTAATCCTTAATACAAAAAAAAAACTACAAAAACACAAATGCAAGCTATGTACTTATGAGCCACGTGACCGTAGCTACAGGTTAAGGAGTCTTGAGTTTCATTTACTTGGCAATGGGAAGGTAGTCATGGTCCCTATCCCAGGGTCCTTTGGAACTTATTAGTGCTAGTTCAGAATTTTGTGACTTTAGCTCCCACTGCCCCAAACATTGCATCTGACTCCTGTTATCTACCCCGGAGCCAGGTCAGTTCTGGCTTAGGTCCCAGATTTCTAAAACCTGCAGTGACTTGCTTCTTGCTCCCTTTGGCACATCTGTCCCTTCCTGGCTCCCTCTCTGGCACAGATGGAGTTTTCCCTCAAGCACAGCTGGAGCAGTCCAAGGCCCTGGAGCTGCAGGGGGTGAGGGCAGCAGAGACCGGAGACCTCAGTACAGCCCTGGAGAAGTTTGCACAAGCCATCAACCTGCTGCCTGAGCGGGCCTCAGCCTACAACAACCGAGCCCAGGCCCGGAGACTCCAGGGAGACGTGGCAGGTGAGAGCAGCTGCCCAGGGGCACCAGATACACAGACCAGGAATAAAGTGGTGGTGGCACTGGGACAAAGCAGAGTCCCTAAACCCCTCTAAACCTATGTTCTTACCTACAAGAGATACCTTATGGGTTCTGCTACTTCTTGGGACCATTAAGAAAGTAGAGACTGCATCTAGTTTATTTACTAACCATTTAATGAGCTTACTACTGTAGCAGTGGGCTAGGTAAGGACACAAAGATAAAAAATACATTACTTAGAGAAGTTACAATGTGCCAAGCACTAAGCACTTCACCTGTAAATTATAGTAACATTTAATATTGATAACACCCCTACAGGGTGTGCACTATTATTAACTCCATTAAACTGAAGTGCATGGAGGTTAAGTAATTTGCTACTCAGATGGCTAAAAAGTGACAGAGCTGGGAGGACTCCAAAGTGTATGCTCTTTGTTTTTTGTTTTTTGGTTTGACACTAGGTCTCACTAACACATTGCCCAGGGTACCACGACTCCAGCAATCCCCAACCTCAGCTTCCCAGGTAACTGGGATTACAGGCACACACCACCACGCCCAGCTATTTTTTTTGGGAACTAGGTCTCGTTACGTTGCCCCGAGCAAATCGCGATCCCTGGTCCCAGCTGCGGCTTCCTAGGCTGCCACTTATAGGCACACACCACCGTGCCCGGCCAAAGTGTATGCTCTTAATCTCCATGCAATTCTGCTTCTCAAAGATCTCATGGTCTGGAAGGTGGTGGTGATGGTGGTGGTGGTGGGGTGTTGGTAAGACAGACATATGGGTCTTTTGAGAAGGTTTCAGCATGGGATCGCTTGCTGAGTCAGTTAAGAGTTAGATGGAAGAAGGGGACACAGTGGGAGAAAGTAGACTGCAGAGATTCAGAAGGCATAAGGAGGTCTAGGCTGGCTGAAGCACAGAGTGGGAGGAGGGAGCACTCCTTGGAGACTAGGAGCCAGATAGTGAAGATAGGAATGTGACTGTCTTGAAGACCTGGGTAATCACTAATTGCTGAGTGACTGGGTCACAGCTGCTGGAACAGGCCTACTCTGGCTGGAATGGGAACAATGGGATAGTAAAGTCACTCATGGGACCAGAGAGCAGGCTGATGCAAAGTCATAAAGTACAGCAGCTGAGTAGGGTACCACTAGTAGTAGTGTTCTGGAGCCAGGACAACCAGGCTGGGAAGTTTGGCCTCCCTTCTAGGAAGAGTGGGGGTCCCCAACAGCCCTTTTTCCGAGCCTGTACGCCACTTGGCTCTGGGAGAATCCTCACGGCTGCTAGGGAGAGCCTGATGACCAAAAAGAGAGGTGCAGGTGATGCCACCAGAAGAGGCTCTGGATTCCTTCAGACCAGTGACCAGTGTACCAGGGGGAAACCAAGAACACTGAGATCAGAGAGCTTCTCAGTTGCTGGGTTCTGAGGCCCAAACAACAGAAGCAGGACAGGGAAGGTAAACCTTGCTCCAGGATGATGATGGAGCACTCCAAGTTAGCCAACAGGCTCTAGAGACTAGGAGAGACAAGACAACACAGTGAATGAAGAGCCCAGAAGAAATGCATCTGGTAAGTTCCTTCACTAGATGGTTGCCTGAGGCTGAGGTCGGTGTTCTGCTGTGCAACCCAGATAGTTTACGACGATGATAAAAATGAAAATGGTCAGGCCAGCTCTGAGTCCCAGACGTGCAAAAGTATTACATACAAAATAAGGAAGACTGGCCACAAAGAAAGAAAGCAGTCAGAAGAGAAAACAGGTGAGAAGCTGCACACAAGAAACAAGGGGAGAAAAGCTTTCAAAAGTAAGAGAACTTTATTGTATTTGTAAGAAAGACCTGCCCGCCGTTTATTCTAACTTTTTTTTCACTGCAATTCAGAGTTGGGACATGTTAGCTTTTTTTTTTTTTTTTTTTTTAGACTAGGTCTCGCTGTTTTTGCCTGTGGAACCGCAGGCTCCCGTTGCCCAAGGGTACCACAGACGCAAGCAATCCCCAGCCTCAGCTTCCCAGGTAGCTGGGATTACAGGTGTGCGCCACCACGCCCAGCTATTTTTTTGGAACTAGGTCTCGCTATGTTGCCCCAGGCGGGACTTGAACCAAGATCCTCAGTCCCAGCCGCGCTCCATAGGCTGACGCTTACAGGCACGCGCCACCGCGCCCAGCTTATGGTTGCTATTTCATGTCCTGTGCCGCACAACTGGCCAGGTTCATGAACACAGCGGCCATTCACTGAGAACCCGCCCAGCCATCTCCACCTCGGGGTACTGGACAGTGGGAAACGGGGCCATGAGGAGACCTGAGCAGCAGCTCTGCCTCTAGTCACGGGAATAGCAATACCTACCTCGAGGATCAGGTACAGGTGGGATGGAAATGGCCCAGCTCTGAGCCACAATTCTCCCCCTCCCGATTCCGTGCTGGCCGCAGGGTTGACCCACCCCCCCTCCCGTCCCGCAGGCGCCCTGGAGGACCTGGAGCGCGCGCTGGTGCTGAGCGGCGGCCGGGGTCGCGCTGCCCGTCAGGGCTTCGTGCAGCGCGGGCTCCTGGCGCGGCTGCAAGGCCGGGACGACGACGCCCGCAGGGACTTCGAGCAGGCGGCGCGGCTAGGCAGCCCCTTCGCGCGGCGCCAGCTGGTGCTGCTCAACCCGTACGCCGCGATGTGCAACCGCATGCTGGCGGACATGATGGGGCAGCTGCGCAGCCCCCGGAACGGGCGCTGAGCGGGCGGGGGCGGGCGGGCCAGGAGCCCACAATAAAGCTGCTCGACCTTCACCGCCTCGAGCCTGTGTCTGCGTCCGACGCGCCGTCCCTGCAGGGGAAGGACAGGGAGGCGTCCCCACCCCCTAGCCCACGCCCCTGCGCGGGAAGCCGTCCGCGTGCAAACGGGACGCATAGAGGCCGCCGCCCCTCGGGGTCTAGGGCAGCGGCCCCGCGACTCGGACATTGATTGGTCCAGTCTGGCGCAGCCCCGCCCCCGCCGCGGACTGCAGTGTTCATCAGACCTGAGCAGTCGCTCTGCCTGCGCTCGCTGAGGGAGCCAGGTGAGCGTCCCTCCCTGGAAGTCGGGGGTAGGGGTGGGAGCGGGAGCGGGCGTAGGGGTGCTTCGCGACCCCGTGCCCTTGGCCCTTCCAGGCAAGAGCGAGCTGAAGGGCGCTGGCCGAGGGATGAGAGGGGGCATGGGGCACGAGAGACACCGGGTCGGGATAAGAACGAACCCTTTGGGGGAGGGGCACGAGTACCCGAGCATCTGCAGGTGTGTTCCCGAGGTGTCCCTGTTCGGTGCGGGTCGCGCCGCACCTAGTCTCTCTCTTACCGGTGTGTGCCTGTTTGTCTGTCTCCTGGAGCCCGCGTTCAGTTTTGCGCCCCGCAGGGTTGCAGGTACCTGCTGGGTGGATTTGGTCTTTGGGTTGGGCTGTTTACTTATGTCTTGCCCCCGCTGGTCAGCTTACGTTTGTGTTGCTGTGCTTGGTTCCTTTTTGTTTCTGGAGAGTAACCCCTGGGGAAATTACTAGGCTTGTTTGTTCTCACCTGGCTAACACGGAGGTCCAACTCTCTTCTCTCACAGCCTCGGGCCGAGGCCTGGGGCAACCATGACACCACCTCCAGGACCAGCTACCCTCCCACACACACTGCTGCTCCTGCTAACCCTTCTGAGCTCAGGTACGCCCCTGTTCATCCCTTGGCCAAGCATTCCTGGGGTCCTCACCGTTTTTCCCCTTCTTCCCTGCAGCTCGCCCACTTTAGGCCCCAGCACCAGAGCTGGGTTCCCGTTACCCACCTACCCAAGGTCCAGCCAGTCTTTGGAAAGAGAACTCAGGTGGCCTGTCTCTTGGCTAGTTGTCTTTGTAAATGTACCACAGTGGTCACAGAACAGTACAAACCCTCCCAAGACCTCCCCAGAGCCCCCTGCTGTGTTCCAGGTTGGGGGGAATTGGCTCCAAGAATTGATGGTCAGACTTGGGCTGAGCGTGCACTTCGGGAGAATGAGCGTCACGCCTTCACTTGCCGGGTGGCAGGGGGTCCTGGCACCCCCCGACTGGCGTGGTACCTGGATGGACAACTGCAGGAGGCCAGCACCTCACGGCTACTGCGTGTGGGTGGAGATGCCTTCTCTGGAGGAACCAGCACCTTCACTGTCACTGCCCAGCGGGCCCAGCATGAGCTCAATTGCTCCTTGCAGGATGCAGGCAGTGGCCGGTCATCCAACGCCTCCGTCATCCTTAACGTCCAATGTGAGTACCAGGGGGGGGGTAGATAGGTTCCCTGCACAGGGACCATCAGCAGTCACAGGTGGTTCAACTGAGCAGTCAACAAACACTTAAGTACTTTGTAAGCATGAACTCACTTTATCCTAGGTAATCCTATGCGGTAATGACTATCATTCCCTTTTTTACAAATGAGTAAACTGAGGCACTCTTACAGCTGGTGAGTAGCAGAGCTAGATTCAATTCCAGGTATTTGGCCTCAGGTGTTTACACTTTTTTTTTTTTTTTTTGCCTATCATTAACTCTATTTCAATTATGCGTTTCCAGAGTAACTAGTCAGTGGATGGCTCCTTGCTGGTGGGCTACAAAAGTGCATCACAGGCCCTTTGTTCAAGAAAATTTTAAATGAAGGCCAGGCACGGTGGTGCATGCCTATAAGCGGCAGCCTAGGAAGCCATGGTGGGGACCAGGGATGGCGGTTCGAGTCCCGCAGGGGGCAGGTAGCGAGACCTTGTTCCAAAAAATATATATAGCTGGGCGTGGTGGCGCGTGTCTGTAATCCCAGCTACCTGGGAAGCTGAGGCTGGGGATTGCTTGAGTCTGTGGTACCCCGGGCAATGTGCGCCTGCGGTCCCATGGGCAAAAATAGCGAGACCTAGTCTCAAAAAAAAGAAAAAGAAAAGAAAATTATAAATGAATGGGGAAGTGTTTATATTAGTAACCACCAAATTCTGCCTCTCTGGCAGAGGCAGCCAGCCTGTTTCCCAGCTCCCCCTCTAAGAGGAGATCTGGGCCCCTCTGAGATTTTGGATTTGGGAAGAAAGGACAAAGAGCCTGAGGTGCACTGGTGAGAGTGTATTGGCCTCTGCTTTGTACCAGTTAAACCGGAGATTGCCCAGGTTGGCGCCAAGTACCAAGAATCTCAGGGTCCAGGCCTCCTGGTTGTCCTTTTTGCCCTGGTGCGTGCCAACCCACCTGCCAATGTCACCTGGATTGACCAGGATGGGCCCGTGACTGTCAATGCTTCTGACTTCCTGGTGTTGGATGCCCAGAACTACCCCTGGCTTACCAACCACACCGTGCAGCTGCAGCTCAGCAGCCTGGCACACAACCTCTCCGTGGTGGCCACCAATGACGTGGGTGTCACCAGCGCCTCGCTTCCCGCCCCGGGTGAGTATGGTCAGTAACTGGCCCAGCAAAGCCTCGGGTGGGTGGGGATCACTGTACAGAAATGGGTTTGTTGCCCTTTGGGTGGGTCTTCTGAACCAGGTATCCACTGCCACTCTGGGCAAGGACAGAAAAGTATGAGTGGGGGACACTGCCCACTTGGAATCTAACTAGAGGACAACCTGCAGGGCTCCTGGCCACTCGGGTGGAAGTGCCACTGCTGGGCATCGTTGTGGCTGGAGGGCTCGCCCTGGGCACCCTGGTGGGGTTCAGCACCTTGGTGGCCTGCCTGGTCTGCAGAAAAGAGAAGAAGACCAAAGGTAGGGCCCAAGAGAGGGTGGCAGGGGGAGTGGGGATGAAGTCAGGAGGTGAGCAGTGGCGAGTAGAGCTGGGCAGAACGAATCACGCCTGCCAAGTGGCAGGTCTTCCAGGTTCGGGACATGCCTCCCAGATAGCAGAGGTGCTGGCCCAGTCTTTGGTCACAGAGCCAGGGCCAGGCATTTGAGAGCCCCCTTGCCTAAGGGTCCTCTGAAAGGTCAGGGGGCAGAGCCCAGAGTGGGTGGGCACACTGAGAACGGCAGTATGGTTTCTTTCTCCCCAGGCCTCTCCCGCCGTCCATCACTGATCTCTAGGTAACTCTTCCCGGGGCTCACTGAATGGGGCTGAACAAAGGTACAACCTGGGGACAGGAGGAAATTTGGGGCTTCCTGTAGTCTTGGAATGGCCCAAGCAGGAATCTGCCTGCTGGATAGAGCCAGGGCGTATCCCTGGCTTTGTCGCCCTGTAGTGACTCCAATAACCTGAAACTCAACAACGTGCGCCTGCCGCGGGAGAACATGTCCCTCCCATCCAACCTGCAGCTCAACGACCTCACTCCAGATTCTCGAGGTACATGCGGGACCCCCCCATTTGGCCCTGCTTCATCTGTAGAGGTGCTTTTGAGAAAAAGTGAGACCCTGGTACTTGGGAGGACCCCCTCCGGCTCACTCATCCCTGCACACCACCCCTTTGCCATGCAGCAGCAGGGAAGCCAGCAGACCGGCCGATGGCTCGCAACAACAGCCGGCCAGAGCTTCTGGAGCCAGAGGTGGGCGGCCTTCTCACCAGCCGAGGTACTGGCAAAGAGCCTTCCTCTGCTCCCCAGCCCTGTGCTCATGCTCTGCATCACAGTGAGGGGCCACCCAACTTCTAGGAAATGAAGGTTCCTCAGACCCCTGGGTATCTTTGACCCTGCAGGCTTCATCCGTCTCCCAATGCTGGGCTACATCTATCGGGTATCCAGTGTGAGCAGTGATGAGATCTGGCTCTGAGTCAAGGGCAAGATGGATGTCTTCTTCGCCTCCTCCTCCTCCTCCTCCAAGGCATCCTCTCTCTGGCCACCTTGCCACTGCCACTTCTGCTTGCCTCCCGGCCAGGGTGCTCTGTCATCCACATGATGCACTTCACTGGGATCTGATCCTCAGGGACACAAGGCTCCTTGCGGACTGCCAACTGCACCTAAGCCCCTCATTCTAACTCAGGCTGGGGGCCTGCAGGTGAGACATGTCCAGACAGATGGAGCACTTTGGCCAGGTGTGTCTGGCATTCACCCAGCCACTGAGGGTAGCCCTGGTAGTGTGGGCCGGCCCTTACTCTACACCATTAGTCTAAGCACCTTGCACAGCAGGCATGGGGGCCTACCTGATTGGGGACCGCGAGGACCCTGCATGTCTTCAGTTTCCTTCCCATGCTATGCAGCTTTGTTCCCTCAGGGAAAATTAAGGACCCTGCTAACTGTAGAGAACCAAACTGCCCTTTGCGCAGAACCCACCCCTGACCTAGGGGCACTGGCCAAGCACAGGCTCATCCCTTTTGCTGCAAGCTCTCTGCCCCCTAGGTCCCCACCGCCTCTTGGGCATTGTAGGTTATACATTTGACTTGTTCCACTTTTTTCCTGGGCACTAGACTCTCACTGGTTTGACATCTGGTGGTGCCAGTGCCTGGTATTAGCACAAGTCAAAGGACAAAAAGGGAGGTAAGAAATCTGGTGGCATCCAAGACAGCATGTAGCTATGCATTTTTTTCCTCACGATGGTAGCACTTTAAGCACAGCCCCTGCAGTGGGGGTGCACGAGGGCCATTCTGTGGCTTCCCCAGGTCTGGCCTTCCTGTGACTCACTGTGACTGCCCTGAGCCTTCAGGTTTGATGGTTTCCCTTTTCAGTGTGTTCCCACCATGGGGTCCCACCCCTCTATTATATAGGAGATGCTCATAATGGTACTAAATTCAGCAGTTCCGGAAGCTTTAGTGGGACATGAAGAAAGGGGGAGATCACATACCCCAAAACAACCTAAGACACTTTAAAAAGCAACATGGAGATGACTGTAAACTAATACAGTGCAGAGTATATTTTTCCCTTGTTGACAACCTGTTTTGTAATTTTTCTCAAGTTATGCTACTGCCTAGGACAGTGCTGAGCACGTAGTAAACTCAATAAACGACTGGGTGAATATGACATGTCGATTTCTTTTATGTGTCTTTAAAATGAAATCTTTAAATCACAGAAAATACAGCAAACACCTGTGTTCCCACCAGCCAAGGCTGGTAACTCTTTTTTTTTGAGAATAGGTCTCGCTATTTGTACCCGTGGAACCCCAGGCTCTCTTTGCCCAGGGTACCACAGACTCAAGCAATCCCCAGCCTCAGCTTCCCAGGTAGCTGGGATGACAGGCGCGCACCATCACGCCCAGCTATTTTTTTGGAACTAGGCCCCAGGTGGGACTCGAACCGCGATCCCTAGCCCCGGCAGCTTCATAGGTTGAAGCTTACAGGCACGAGCCACCATGCCCGGCCTCAAGGCTGGTAACTCTTAACATTCTACCTTATTTGCTTCCAAGCTCTTATTTTAATATTATTTCATGACACTTTCCAGTGGCACAGCTGGCATTTTCTATTTCAGGGGTGCCAGGGGCATCATAGCTACACTGATCCTCACTTGTCTGTATCACTTGGCATTATCCCTCCCTTCTCAGGACTATGGCACACTGAACCCCTTTGTCCTGACCAGAGTACAGAAGGCTCAGAGTAGATTTTATTTTCAGGAAAGTTTTTCCGAGGGGTCCTAAGAGGGAAAAAAAGACTAGAAAAAGGGGGGGGGGTTTGAGGAGAGATTTATAGTCTACATTTGTTTAATAACAAATTGGCTTGGTTTGTGTAGTTCTGGGTTATATGACCCATGTCCTCTCCTTATCGCTGTCTTGAGTATTTTTTCCCACAGGAGTGGCTAAGGCTGCCCCAGACTCCTGAGATTTGGTTCTAGCCTCTATAAACTCCTTCAAGGATTCAGAACTGTAAGGAGACAGGAGGGTATTATGCTGTCATAGCTGTTGACTCTTGTCACATCCTTGATCTAGTTCCTTCTGAGATATTTCTGAACTCTTTGATCTAAGGATCATGGAATTTTCAAGCAGTGCTAATGCCCCTTACACGACAGCTCTCTTTCTCTGGGGAAATGACACCAATTTTTAACTACACTTCAGTTACCTTATCTGTAAGCTGTACCCTCCCCAAATAGGCAGTTTACTTGTTACTTCCCATTGAAATGATCTACCCCTTTGTCTATGACAAAAAGGTTTGGACCTAGACAAGCAGGAACCCTGTAAGGTAGGCAGCACTGATAAATTAATGAGAGCCCTTGAAAAATTAAGTTCTGAGTAAAGAGGGGTTCCCCTCTGCTACCAACCTTAGAGAACTGGGGTTTGATTTGATTTCACAAGGTTGGTCTGCTTAAACTGCTATCTACCTAAGCCTGCCTTACACTCAATTAGCCTTTTGTCTTTTACAAAACAACAGGATTATCTGAAAGATAGTCATTTATTTGTAAAATTTCTGTCAAGTTTAAGCATGAAAGAATGAATTCCATCACAATCTCAGAAAGCTGTTAGGCTTTCCTTCCATCTTAAGTATCCTGAGATTCTCCAAAATTCTAATCCATCTAACCCAAATCCCAAGTGGTGGTGAGGCTTTATTGTCTAGGGAAGGAAATCTGAGCTGGGTAGCAACAGTTTAACAAATTCAGGCAGTGCTTCCTGGCAGAGAGGCTGCAGGCCATTCACTCACTGTCCCTGAGTCAAACTGCAGCACTGGCAAGGATGCCATCTGGCTGGTCTTCAGCTGGGGTAGAGCAGCCAGCTCAGCCTTGAAACAGTGTTAACAGGGAGGAGTCTCAACTGAAGGTAAATGTCTCTGCATCTCCAGCCTGGGAGGCGGAATTGGATGGAGGGGTAAATTCTTTCTTGCCTTCAGCTAGAGCTTTAAAATGCTGTGAGGGAAAAGCAGGAAAAGGAATATTTAGGATATGCCAGTGGCTACTTTTTAACAAGAACCAACCTCTTTTTGTTCCCTTTATGCTCCAATCCTACTTTCCAAACAATTTTTGGTGTTATCTGAAAAAGAGCTAGAAATTTACCCCACTTCCTTATAAAATAAACCTCCTTTTTTATTTGTCTTCCTGCACCTCTTCATTAGGCCACCTGCACCTTCATTAGGCCAGACTGTAAGAACAAGTCTCTGAGATCCTTACAAGCCTTGCTGAGACCCACATTTCCTAGTCCCTCATTTGAAAGGCCCACCCACCCCAGCCTGCTTTGCTGCTCTCTTCATTATGAGGAAAGGTAACAGGTAAACTGGGCAGAGACAGCCTCCATGGCACAGCAAGTTCACATAGTGCAGGCTCAGTCATCCTCGCTACAGCTCACGCCAACCTCTGCTGCTAGTCTTACCTGTGAGTTTTTGAATTCTGAGTAGAGGGAAAAGAGCAAGTGGAGGGACTGGATCCGACTCTTGTAGACAGGGATATCTAGAATGGCTGAAAGGAAGAACTCCTATAAGCAGAAGCAAACAAAACCCTGGGAACTGTGGGCGTTTCTGTTTAGGACAGCCATCTCTCCTGAATATGTTACCATGACTTTGGGGTTAAATATCCAGCATACTCATTTTAGCACAGTTTTCTCAGAGTGATGCTGTGGCTCAAGATGCTCTCCTCCCAGAGTAAACATGCCTTTTCAAAAGCCCATAATGCATTTACCCAGAGAGGGACAAGGAAGGGATGGAAATGCTTACCACAGATGATGTCAACATAGTCTGCCAGGCTGCAATCAATCTCCGCTGTGGGCAGGCTCACCTGGGAGGGGCACGGGATGGACCAAAGTCAAAAGGCTGAACTTTCAAGTAGTCTCAGCGCCACCGCCTCACTTTGAAGGAGAAGGGCTCCTAGCATAATGCATTTTAGGGACTGAATTTGTTCCCTCATAATTCATACACTGAAATGCTTAACCAGAGTACCTCAGAATGTGTCTATACTTGGAGATGGTCTCAAAAGAGATAATTAAAGTGAGGTCATGAGGGTGGGCTCTAATCCAGTAAGTCTGGTATCCTTCTAAGAGGAGGACATTAACCTAGATACAAAGGGAAGACCCATGAAGATACGAAGAAGATGGCCAAGGAAGGCCTTGGAAGAAAACAACTCTGCCAATCACTTGAGCTCAGATTTCTAGCCTCCAAAACTGTGATAAAATAAATTCCGGTGGTTTAAGCCTCCCAGACTGTGGTACTTTGTCATGGTAGTCCCAGCAAATAATGCAATATGTATTTTCTTCTCTGATCAGTAATACGGAATTGGTCATGCTCATAAACCACCAAAACTGGTCATAGTCATAAACCATCAAAGTAGCAGAAGGCTTTTATGAGTAAAATATAATGCCATTCTATATTCCTGTGTGTATCTGGGAAGAAGAAACTGGCCCCAGGCTATAGCCAAATATTTAGTTACTTGAGCCTGGTGGTCCTGGGACACCTTAGGAACAGAAAAAAATCACAGGTGACAAGGTCTGGCACTAAACAAGTTTAAAAACTGCAGGCTTCTTGAAAATCAGTGCATATTATTTCTGCAATTTGCTTTTCTTCACTTACCATGATTATCACCGATATGTCTACATCAGAGAAAAGGGCAAATAGTAATAATAATATTCCACCGTGAGCATCTCCCTGAATGAATGGATGTACTACAGTTGATCTATTCAATCCCTAATCAGATTCCTTAGCTGCAGTTTTATAATGATATGAGGAAGGAGATTGTTTTCAGATTCTTTGCTTCTGTAATTCCTTACTAAATATGTACAGGAAAGCTGTTCATTTGAAGAGCTTATATTTTCAGTAGGGAAAAACAAAACACAAGCATCATATGGTAATATGTAAGAAGGTAAGTATTATGGAGCAAAAACAAGGAAAAGCAGGGAAAAAGGTAGGGCGCCGATGTAGCATGTAAATAGGATGGCCAGAAAACACCTGATAATCATTTCTGCTCAGTTTTCTTTTCATGATATATAACATTCTGTGCCTGAAGAGTAATCTTCAGTTATATATACACATATGCTTTATGTCTGTCTATATATATATATATATATATATATAGTCATTTTTCTTGTTCTTTCTACCACTCTTAACTTTGATTATGGAAATTATTGGTATTTTTTAACTTGATGAGTCAAATCTGTCACATTCTTCCCATTAAATTTTTAAGTTCATTTTGCTGCAAACACCTGATCATCCTAACAGTATTAAATACTTCTATTTTTAAAACAGTACTTATGTAACTTTCACATGAACTATTTAATTCATTTGGAATCCATGTGTGCATATGGTAGAGGCATAGAATTAATTTTTTTTCAAATGGCCATTCAATCATCTCATCATAGCCTTATTCTATATCTAGTCATTTAAAATACATACTTATGTATGGGTATGATGTTAGATTTAAAGTGGTGATCATTTTTTATATACCTGAGATTAATATGATGTTGTATGTCAATTATACCTCAAATACCTGGTGGTAGGTGTAGTATGGTATATACATTTATCAAGGTGTAAAACTGTACTCCTGAAACTTACATAATGTAAAGCAGTGTTATTTCAATAAAATAAAACACGACCTTTCTTATTGTAATTCACATATATGACATGTTTGTTTCTGGATTACTATGTGCTTCTGATTTATTTGCTTATTCCTATGCCAGTACATTATTGTTTTATTTCTAAAAACTTTATAATGTATTATTTCTAATGTCTAAATCCATAGTTACTTTTTCCCTGAAATTTTCAGTCTTTTTTTTTTTTTTGAGACTAGGTCTCGCTATTTTTGCCTGTGGAACCAAAGGCTCACGTTGCTCAAGATACCACAGACTCAAGCAACCCCCATCC
>PVHY01028254.1:0-15407 GCA_004024945.1 Uropsilus gracilis | reverse complement strand
CTCTACAAGGAATTCATAATCACAAATTTACAGTCACAAATAACTTTTAAGTGGCAGAATAATTTCAGTATTTATTTACCTTTGAAATTACTTGGGTAAAACTTGAAAGAAAATATTTTGAAAAATAGTTTAACTTGGTCTCAGATTGTATCAATAGTTAATTACTAGGCTGAAATAAACACATAAAATCCTTCAAAGAGAAATATAATCTAAGCACAGTCCCTAAAGAATTATTAGAGATAAAGGTGGAGGACATAACACTTTATAATGAAATCATAAGAAACTGTAGAAAGAATAAAATTTTATAAGCAAAGTTGCAGAAACTCTGAAATGCATATTCAGACCCTTGAAGACTGTAGTATCAGATACAGACTGTAAGATCTATGTGTCATATAGTGGAATAAAGGTTTAATATTTATAACGGAAATATAAAATTACAACATTTGATAAGGCAGTTTTGAAAAGGTCATCAATATAACTAATGGATTAGAAATATTTTTATGGAAGTAAAATTTCAGTGAACAAGTTCACATCTGATTAGATACACTGAAGAAGAATTTCGATATCATGGAGACTTACATTTGACATTCATTTGCTTAATGCCAGACCAATCATGTCAGTGAAAACACCCTAAGATAACACATAAGCTTGGACTGTCATTTAAGGTTCAAATGAATCTCATATCTAATCTAGAATGAAGAGTTACTAATTATTTTATAGGTATTATTAATATCAAGGTACAGATAAAGCACAGTGGGATCTAGGGTCACTATACAACTCCCTATTTTTTCTTATTATAGTCGATAGACTTGGAGCCCAAATTAACATATGAAATCTCTAAATGATGTGTGCAGAAAGAGACAATTCGGATCATGAAACATTTCCATTTTGTTTTTCTATAGTTATATAGCACAGATCATATTTTCCAGGGAAGCAAGCCACAAAAACAATGTATTTGAAATTTGATTACGATTCCCAATTTTGGACAACCAGCTACATCCTATTACTAGAATTCCATATAAAAAAGGTCTTCCTTAGAGGCAAAAATCAATTTGTCATAGTCTGTTTGGAATGCTTTAAGAACAACAACATAATGACCATTCATCCCAGCAGTGAAAACCAGAAGACCAAGATCAGGGTGTCAGTAGCGTTGAATAGGTTTTGGTGAAGACCCTCTACCCACTTCACAGATGGTTATCTTCTTGCATTTTTTGATGGTTAAAAAGAGAGAGGCAGACACAGAGACAGAAACAGAGAGATACAGAGACAGAAAGAGAAAAACAGAAACAAAGAGACTGAGGCAGATAGAGAGACAAAAAGAGACAGAGAGACAGATACAGAACTAAGAAGAGACAACAAGAACAGAGATGGAGACAGGGAGGGAGATAGAGACAGAAACAGAAATATAGAGACAGAGGAAATGAGAGAAAGCAAGACAGAGAGACAGAAAGACAGAGATAGAGACACAGAGAGACAAGCAGGCACAGGGACAGAAATAGAGAGCTAGAGAAATAATGAGAGACATATAAAAGGACAGAAACAGAGATACAGAGATGAGAGAGAAATACAGAGAGACAGAGAAACAGACAGAAGGTTAGAGACAGATTCAGACACAGAAAAAGAGATATAGCTACAGAGAGACAAAGCAAAAAAGCAAGACAAAGACAGAGACAGAGGCAGAGAGACAGAAACAGAGCAATGCAGAGACAGAGAAAGAGAGAAAAACAGACTGAGAAAGACAGAGAGACTGAGAGAAAAGAAAACCAGAGAGAGAACAATAAGCAATCTGCTCTTGACTTCATCATATCCTGAAGACCCTGAACTCCAGATTCTGTCCTAGTTGGGTTTAGGATTTCAATATATCAACCTGAGGTCCAGGGGGGACTTAACAACTCCTTGGTGTTTTGCAACATGGCCTTATTTGCAGGCTATGAATCAGTAGCACTTTTTTAAGACTAAATTGATCAGTTTCTTTCCTAGGGCCCTGCTCTCCAAGCCCCCACAGAAGTAGAGAAAAAGGATTACGGACTAGTTGCTTCAACATGTAAGTTCCACATCTGAAAATATCATATCATACGTTCTTAAAAACCTTCCTGAGCCAAAGGAAGCTAATGCTTTCATCAAGGATTGAGTGAAGGGAGGAACACAGTGACTGCAGACACGTGAAGCCTGTGGGCAGGTGGAGAGAATTTGCCTAATGTTGTGAACCTTTACAATTGCTGGATAGGCCCAAGTAGGTATGTGAACAAGAGTCTCTCAAAAGACTGAATACCCATAAGCTTACTTGCTCAAGGAAAGAGTAAATTAGAAATATCAGCTTTCCCCCAAAGAGGTGCAAAGAAAACTACTTGACACAAATCTTGGAATTTGTCATCACAAAAAAGTTCCACGGTGGCTTTGCAACCTGAATTTATTATCCCTGTGTAGTCCAAAACAGCACAAGTGGTGATTTTAATTACAGAGTTCTTGGACTAGTGCAGGAATACTACTAAAACAAAACCTGAAGTGGTATGAAGGACTCTATATTTATTCCAGATCCTTCTAGCTTCCAAAATAACCCACAATTAGCATGCCAAAGAAAACAAGCAGAAAACTCTTAGAAATCAACAAATTCATTGCCAGTCACAAGAAGGGTGATGTTGAAAAGATGAAAGTTGGAACAATAGAAAACAAGATTAAACTCACAAAATTGATAAAATTGAATTCTTGAATACAAAACATAAACTCTGGCTTTTAATATATTAAAGATGTTGAGTAAAGCTTGTGATCTTGAATAAAAAGCACCTTTGTAAAAGAATTGTTGAAACTGTTAGAACAATAAAAATACAAGTTGAAACTAATTTAACAGGCTTAACACCTACTTTATTATGATTGGAAAGAACAAGCTAAAACAGTTTTGAAAAAGTTATTTAGAATGCAACCCAGAGAAAAGAGATGGAAAATAGGAAGGCAGAAGTTGATAGCTATGAGGCTAAAGTAGAAACACAAAGGCAGGGCATGATGGCTGGTCCTTGTAAGCTTCAGTCTATGAAGTGGCCTGGGCTAGGGATCGTGGTTTGAGTCCCGCCTGGGGCCGTAGAGAGACCTAGTTCCAAAAAAATAGCTGGGTGTGGTGGTGTGCGCCTGTAATCCCAGCTACCTGGGAAGCTGAGCCTGGGGATTGCTTGAGTCTGTGGTACCCCAGGGAATGAGAGCCTGCGGTTCCACAGGCAAAAATAACGAGACCTAGTCTCAAAAAAAAAAAAAAAAGAAAGAAAGAAAGACAGAAGAAAGTAATGCTAAGTTGAAATAAATCTATGGAAACTATTATCTTAATATTGCATTGTGAAGTGCGAAAAAGAGAGAGTTCATATGTTGGCTTGTTTGGGAGGGGAACGACCCAATTACCTTTATTTTTGGGGAAGTTAAATATGTGTGAAAATGTGTTGGTGAATAACAAAATAATAAAAATATAATAGAAAACATGCAAACTAGTACAAAAATATAAAATGAGGGAAAATGTCATTTCAAAAAGAAGGCAAAGTGAACAAAAATAAACAGAAGGCTTGGTCATTGTGTGATAAGTTCATGGTAGAGTTTTTTTTTTTTAATGGTATTTGTGATGCATATCAATAGACTGACCATTCCAATTAAATTAAAAAGCTTTGCAGAAAATCTTTTTTTTCCAATCGTATCTTGTAAATAAATAAATAAATATTTATGAAAATAACTTTAAAATTCTATACAGAAAATTTGTGATTCATTCGATAAACAAATATTTGCTTATTATCTATACCATACCCAGCACAATTCTGGATCTAGGGTATGGGTCTCCACACAAGAGTGTCAAACTCCTTGCCTTCATAGAGCTTTAATTTCTTGTTTGCAGACAGAAAAATAATTTTAAAAGCTAGTGTAATTACATTGAATACTAGCATACTAAAATAAATGCTGTAACAGAAAAAAAAATAAAAACAAGCCAAAAATGGACAAGGAGTGCTTAGGAAGAAATTTATTCACATGGACACTTGTGCTCGGGAAATAAAAGGCTAAAATTAAATGACCTAAATATTTTATTTTAACAGTGAATTTAAAACAAATAGATTAAGTCTGAATGAAAACATAACCGTAGAAGGCATTTATATAGTGCTTAATATAATGTTTTTAAGGATTTTACTTATAAGTTATAAACTCAATATTCATAAACCAACTTTTACATACCAGTAATAAAAAAGAAACCATTTACATAATAGCAATAACAACAACCAAAAAACATATCAATGTAAATCTTACAAAATGTGTTACTGAGACTGTGTAAAAATTACATTTTTGCAAGACAATAGATGAGCTAAATATTGGAAATCATTTTATGAATTGAATGATTCAATAGCATAGATATGCTAATTCCTTTCATACTGATCTATAGACTTACTGTAAATCTAGCAAAAAATCCTAACATTATTTTGAGTAGAAATTTCCAAAACTGTAGATTGACCTTCAATGTTTTTTTCTGTGCTGAACAAGTACAGATTATTTTTTACTTGTCATTATTCCCTAAGCAATAAGAATTAACAACTATTTATTGGTAATCTAGACATGATTTAAAGTAGATGATATGTATAGGTCATATGCAAATATTACACAATTTTACATATGGGTTTAGGCTTCTGTGGATTTTGATATCCATGAGGGTCTTGGAACCTCTCCCACCTCGACACCCAGAGAAGACTGCATATGATAGCAATCAGAATTATAGTCCACCAAGAATATTCTAAATTTACAAATTTACAATTTATAATTCTAAATTTACAAATTTACAATTTGTAATTCTAAATTTACAAAGAGCAAAATTAAAAAAATATGAAGAAAAACAAAACTAAAAGGGAAGAATCCACATTCATGAGAGATTTGAAATTGCTTTCTTGAAGCAATGAGAATTTATTTGACCATATGCTGGCTGTAAAATGAATTTAAACAAAGGTGAAAGAATGGAAATCTTACATAATATATATTCTGATCACAGTGGTAATTACCAAGAAATGAGAACAAAAGATAACTAGAACATCCCCATATGCTTGTAAATTATTCAGTACATTTCTAAATAGATCATGGGTTAAAACATATCATGATGGCGATCAGAACACATTTTGAATTGAATGATAATAAAAATTCTATATATCAAAACATAGGGTATGCTGATGATTTCAACACAGACAACTTTGTTGTTTTAACAATTGATTAGCCAAAGAACAAAAATTCCAACTTTTTTACCTAAGCTTTCAACGAATAAATACAACCAAACATCTAATGAAGTCAATAGGACAAGAACAATGAGTAATAAAGGCAAGAATGAAAACCAGTGGAGGTTAGGATCACAATAGCGAAGAGATCCAAGTTAGAATTTTGGTTTTGGCAGAGCAAGTAAGACTGGCAATCTCCTTGCATGATAGATCAAAAATACAAACAAATACAAATTGAAGAAATCAGTAGGAAAAAAGGTAAAATCAGTTTTTGGTGGTTTTTTTTGTATGTTTGTTTTTTTTGAGACTAGCTCTGGCTATTTTTGCCCTTGGAACCGCAGGATAATGTTGCCCAGGCTCAAGCAATCCCCAGCCTCAGCTTCCCAGGTAGCTGGGATTACAGGTGCACACCACCACATCCATCCATATTTTTTTGGAACTAGGTCTCACTATGTGCCTCCGGAGGAACTCAAACCGTGATACCCGACACCGGCCGTGACTTCCTAGGCTGCCACCTACAGGCATGCACCACCATGACTGGGACAGGCAAAATCAGTTTAGTTCCTACAGACTCACAGAATAATAAAAGCATATTTGAAACAAGTTTATGACTATTTTAGATGAAAGCAGACAAATTCCTAAAAATTACTAACATTAGCCAATGAACCACAAAGAAAAAGAAAAATTGAGTGATTTCATTTTTTTTATCTATTAAAATTTTAAATCTACATTTAAAAACTTTCCCATAAGGAAAACTACAGACCAGATGGGCACACCAGACAAGTCTAACGAAGTTTTACAGAAACTAAAATGCAAAAATCTGATAATAATACTAGTGTGTTGACAGGGATTTGGACTAAATTGATCTCAACTGATATTGGGAATTTAAATGGGTACAACCACTTTTGAAAACTAAAATTATATGCTCAAATATTAACATTCTAAACTTATAGCCAATAAAAAATGAGAACATACAGCCACAACAAAAACTAGGTAAGCTAAATATTAAAATAACTCAGTAATTCACCAAATGAGTTTGCAGTAATCAAAGTCTACTAAATTCATACAATGGAATACAGCAAAGAAAATGCATGAACTCATACACCAACATGAATGAATTCCAAATAAAATTTTGAATGAAAAGGGAGAGACATAAATAGTCTGAGGGGCACCGTTTCCTTTATTAAATCCAAAGCTAGCAAAATTCATTTATGATATTGGCAATGAGTTTAGCAGTAATCTTTAGAAGGTGTGTGATTGGAGGAACATGATGGGGAGTTCTAGGGAGGCTTATGTTGACTAGTTCTTGACCTGAGTTATTGTACCATGATTATTTTTATTTCATGAAAACTAATATTGTGCACTTTTTTTTCAGTTTTGGGCACTTAGGTTGTTCAGTCGATTTGAGTGATTTTTCCACACTAGAATTTTGCATGCACAAAATGCAATTCAGGTGTTGTGTTGGTTGACCCATGTATCATAACAATTCTTTTGCTGCCCTTCTATCAAGAATTCCTGGCCATCATTTCAATTGGAGTACTTTTCTCCTCTTACAACCACTTGAAATAGCACCATGCAGCATCTCCCTGTCTTTGCCTTTGTCACTGCTTTGGTATGCATATGGCTACAGATTATAAAAATTCATGCTCCTAAATAATTTTCTGTGGCTATCAGCTTACCATTTTATACTGTTAAATTTATTCTTTGTCCTGAACTCCTTTGTTTCATACAATGAACTTCACTTTGAAGAATTAGTACTAAGACTGGTATAATTGTGTAACAGCAAAATGATAAGAGGCAACTGCTAAAATAAAAACAGGTGTTCCTATAGTTCTCTTCCTATAGTGATGGCAATAATGGAGAACATGAACACAAGGTACATGAAAACACATAGAGCATTTCAGGGTGTACCTGAAGAACACAAGATCCCCTCATGCCCCAAACACCAAGTTTTCATTTCATTGAAATTTCAAATAGAAATTTCAAGGTATTTCACTGAAATTTCAAGCTAAATGCCTATTCAACAGTCAGGGCACATGGTAAAGGAGACAAAGGAAAAGGAAGAGTGGATAAAGATGTGGTATACCCACACATTGGAGTACTACTCAGGCATTAATAAGATTTAAAATCTTCTATTTGCCACAACATGAATGAACGGGGATTACAATAAGTGAAATAAACCCAGAGAAAGACATGGGCCACATAATAATCCCATTCATATGTTGGTTATAGAGAAACAAAACAAAGAGCCAGACAAAACTATGGCAAGACAATCTTAAAATCTGACTCCAGAATTTAAAGCTGTCAGAGGGAAGGCAGGACTATTTGGGCACCAGGAGGTAAGGGAGCCAGTGGGCAATGGTGATGGATGTTGGGATGTTGGGGATGTGGTGGTGAGTGTGGTGTGGCAACATATCTAAAAAGGTGTGAGTCTATATCTCTAAATTATTTACACTTCGTAAACCAATGCTGTGTCAATAAAAACTAAAATTTAAAAATGATGAGATAGTTTGCAGAGAATGAAATTATCTCATTTTAAAACATGAGAATTTTGCTATACAGTACATGGTTAAGCCTATCATATCTTTACAAAAAAGTCCAGTAAAATTTTTATTTTTAATATTTTCATTTTTCACCAACTTGATGTTTCAAAACAGGAGGTTGACAATAAAACAAGTCTGTGAAGAGCCCTAAGTATTTCAGTCACTAGTAAAAAAATACAGTACAGTAAAATTTTTTAATGCAACAAGGTAAGATGGCTTGATTTAAGATCTTCAATTAACAGTTTAGAATCTCTAGAACTCACCAGATAACCAAAATTATATTATTCAGACTTAAAAAGTGGGAAATAGAATTTTTCTTGCTCACTTTTCACTCATTCATAGCTGCTTCCAGAGCACTTTGTTCTATACATTTACCAAAATCTGACCTTTAAAAATATTTCTATGTTCAAACTCATCTTTCCTCAAATATTACTGACACTAACAAAAAAAAAGTTCAGCTAATGGTTACTTTTTTAAAAATCTAATGACTTTTTTTCTAGAACTCCTGCTTTTTAGATGTCTATCAAAAAAATAAGGATATTTCGGTTAGTCCTTTTGACATCTCTTATTATTTCTCATCAACTCTTCAGAGGTGCTCCAAAAGCAGTACAGGAATGATAAACAGCACGTTCTACCAAGTCCCGGGAAATCGCACCCTCACCAAGGACGAGGAAATGGATCAAGAAAAAAAAAGAAAAAAAAAAAAAAAACTAAAGGACTAAACATGGACAAACAACAAAAAGAAAGGAGGCAAAGAGACCAGGGGAGATGTGGTGGTGGTGGGGGGGGGTATTACCATGGGCATTAGCAGTTATACACTCATATATTGTAAAATATGCAAAGATAAAAATTTAAAAAAAAGAAACAAATTCAAACCTCACGCTATTTTTTTCCAAACAAAGGACTACATAAATTATTTTTCATCTGAAATACAAATGACTCTTAAATACAAATTTATTTTTGTATTGTAAATGTAAATTTGCAAAATAGATTAATATGTTGTTAGCATATTTTTAAAAAACATTGTTTGTTTACCCTACTCTCCAAGGAATGAAAGACTTTTAGCTTTATCTGAGAGTTTTGTAAAACAAATCAGGTCTTACTGACCTTCTTTGCCTCTTCTTCCTTAGACATGAGAATGTTTTGGTAGTTTGAAATAAAGAATTACAGTATATATTCTCTAAGAGGGATTATTATCATATTTTCTGAGACCTTAGATGGAGAAGTTAATATATTGCTATTTGGAAACATTTTTTAATTTGTTCTTGTTTTCTTATTTTCAGAAGCAAATGTCTCTCTGGAGACCTAACAATATGTTAAGTAATATGTATCATTATTATGTTACTTGAAAATGTAATTAATTTTTGAGCTAACATTGCCACAATATTTACTTACGACTCTCATTTTAATAACAGGTCTAGAAAAAGGACAAATTTCTTCATTTGGGGAAGATAGAAACAAATGGTTTGCTTTATTATGTGCCTTAATCATTTTAGTCATTTAAAAAATATGGTAGTAAAATAAATAAAAGTTTATTCTAACCTATGACTGAAAAATAATGAATATGTTTGATCGTGATATACCTTCCTTCCCCATGACATTTAATTTTTAAAGTGTTTGCATTCTTCTTCCTGTCCATCTTATTTCTATCCATCAGTAAAGGACCAGCTCTGGCTTCCTCTCCCTATTCCTGGGACACCTGTCACACTCACAGGTGTAGTTTACATGATTTTGTACTGGTCAGGGTAAAAGATCTCTGGGCCTATGTCATATTTCTTTTACAGCAAAACAATAATAATTTATATTATTTTTATGTCTGTTTTATCATGTAGATCATTCTGAAAATTTATTTTTCTCAGTGACATAAAAAATAAAGTGAATATTTATCCACTGGTTCTGTGACACAAAAAATTCCTGCCTGATGTCAACAGAATGATATGATACCAAGACTAAATGGCCCTCTGTGTGTCAGGAGAAACAGAGTTCAGTAAACACATGATATAACATCTAGTATGAATTTATTTTTACTTCAATTCAAAGATATTTATTGAGCATCTATTATGTGCAGGAACCAGATAGATAGTTAATGGGATAAAGAAGAGAGTGAACAAAAAACTCAAATTTATAATAAATCTTACTTTCCAGTTGGAATCAGATAAAAGAAAAATAGGTGAATGTTTGCACCCCAGTGTGTGTAACCAAGTGTGTGTGCATAATATCTGAGACAAGATCATTCTTGCCAGGAGAATAGCAAGTGCAAAAGTCTTAAATCAAGGGTTACTACAGATCACTGAGTTAGTAGGAAGTCAGATGATTTAATCCTTAGTAGGTGGTGGAGTACAACGCAAAGCCATAAGACAAAGTCAAGCAAATCAATACATGTTCCATAATTTTGCAAAGTTCTATAACCACATAACTTCTCTTTAGACAGTCACTGCATACAATGACAATCTATGTCGATATACCACATATGTAGTATACACACAGATTTGGGAATAAAACCAAACTGATGTGAATTATCTTTTAGGTTATCTCCTAAAGAAAATTAGAATGCATCGATGTCAAAAGCTTTGTATGTACCATTAGTCTTAGGTTCATACTGCTGTAAATCTCTTTCCATAAAAAAAAAAAATCTGATATTTAAACATGTTAATGTTTTCATGGAAATTTGAAATTAAGCAAATAGATTTGTTTTATCTTTTAAAAATAATTTTTGGGATTAGTTACATACTCTTTTCCCAAGTATATATTTTCACTTTAAGACAAAAAGAAAATCTCTTATGAACATTCTAATGTGTATGTCTGGACTATATAGCCAGGATTAAAGTAAATCATTTCATAGTTATATTTTTCATAAAGAAAAATACAAATTTTTTGCAAAGACTGGAAACTGCATATCTATTGCAATATTTTCTTGTGCTTGAAATTCTTTTTAATTCTATTCTGTGGGATACTACTGATCAAAACAATGCCTTTGCATTTCAAAGTTTATACTTTCCAGACTGCTTTTTCATCTCAAATACTGTCTTAATAGATTTAACCAATTAATTGGTCAATAAAATTACAAAGATTATATGAGTCAATGTATTTTTTAACCCATATAAGAATTTTCCCACTCTTTTCTTACCAAACTAGGTCATAATAGTTTTTAGGGAACTTTACCCATTTCCATGTGCTTTGTAAGGGGTTGTCAATAGGGAAATGATATGACCAAACCTGAAACAATCGTTTATCCCAATAGATATTGTTTTTAGTGCAATTTGTTACTAAGTAACTCAAAGTAACTATAATTCTTTATTTTAGTTATCTGAATCCTTATGGCAGTATCACATTTTCCTTTTCCTTTGAGAGCTTTAAGTATATACTTTTGGAGCCATCTGACATATGGAAATATCCAATTTGCAGGAGAAAACAGTGAGAACAAGAGAAACCAGTCCAGATGAGAAGAGGATTACAGACACATTGCAGTAGTTAGAGATGGAGTGAAATAGAGAAGCAAAGACATTTATTTTTTAATTCCAATTTTTCTGCTCCTGATTCATACCACTCTAATGTCTCCCCCAGCAACATAAAACAATAAAATCCTTTTTTTTTTTTTTTTTTTTTTTTTTTTTGGTTTGAGGACATTTGGGATGGATTTCTGTTATCTGCAACCAAAACAAACCTGAGATGGAAATTAATGCCAGAAATTATGTTGGAAATAGAAGGCCCTAAAATGGAAAATTGGCTGAACTGAGATGGGTTGAATTACAAGGATAATTCCATTACCCCAGGATAGAAACTGGCAACCTCTGCTGTGTAACAGAAGCAGGTTAAAACATTACCTGTTAAGTCTTTGGGTCTCATATGCTTACTGTGCTGGAGCTATAGGAACCTAGCTGGAAAAGCCTAGAATTCTTGGTGTAGATTTAAATCCTTTGCTTCTTAAGGTCCTGAAAAAAATATTACTAACATTTATATAAACTGGCCAATCCAAAGTTAGAGGTGGCAGAGCATGCGGGTTTGTTAAGAGAAACAGTCATCTGTTTTGTTTTGTTTATTTTCCTGCCTATCCTCATTTAATTTCAGACAAACTTTTGGGAACTAGTCATCATCCAAGAAGCATTAATTACATGACCCCAATGATCTGAGAAAGGTTGACTTCTCTACATTTTAAACACAAAACCAACTCCAGACTTATTTGAACAAAAAAGTAACATGAACTTATAGAAGTTAAATTCCAGTGATGATCTGACTATAGACCCAAGGGTTCAAATGCAATCCTGCTACATATTTTCTTTCTGGTTCACTGTATATGATTTTTTGGGGTTCTAATTTATTCACAGAGAAGAGATGACTGTTAATAGATCCAGATTTATATCCTTTCTGTTCAAACTCTAAGAGAATATCATTGTTTTTCTTTTCTATTCCTGCAATGAAAACAGTATTTTATGAGAGCATGATTGGTTTGATATGTGTGATGTTGGGCAAATCACTTACTTTCCTCTATTGTATCTGCAAATTGGGAATAATAATAATTATCTGATAGCATTGTTGTGAGTAATTTAACAGTTAACTTACAGAAAACTTGCCAAATATCAAATGTTATAAAAGGATACTTTTTCTAAAACCCACTTCAAATTGCATATGACTGTCCAGCAATATCATATACATAATAATGTATAACTGGTTACAGTAGTAGTAGTAGCAGCAATAATTTTGTGACAACAATTTTTTGACCTACCCAAAAGGTTTTATGATCATAATTCTTGAGTTAACAAAGTCAGTCAATTTTAGTGAATGCCTGCTTTTATGCATGTAATCATATTAGTTACTAATCTAAGTGTCCATCCCTCATCCCCAAGTCAAGTGGTGACATCTTGGTCAGATGCAGTATGCATTTGCTAAACAGAGTAGTCATTCTAAAAGATGAACCAATGCAGTTCTGAGAATTTACCTGAAATTATTTTAATGGGAAGTGAATGATTGCCTCTTGCATGTAAAGTCATAAATATTTAGGCCTGGGTCAAATGATGCCTTGTTTCTGCCAAATGGACATCCTCTGAGAAAGGATGCTGATGGCACTGATTGCTCAATTTTACTCTTTAAGACATAGTTTTCAGTTCTTTTGATTTTATTTTTATCTATGTCACTATTGCTTCCAGTCATGTTCCTAAAGAAAGTCCCTTTTTTTTTTTCCCTCATGCTGGGAAGTATTTCAGTGATCACAAGAAATGAATGGATAAGGTAGGGTATTATTATAGCTGAGTGCTGTAAACTTTCGCAAGTGGCTGGCAGAAAGCAATGCAAAGCAAACTAATTCTGAGCAATCCCTTAGAGGTTGCTGAGACCAATGTCTTTTAGAAATAGGTAAGTTGGTCTTGAAGAGAGTGTGTTAGATTCTGATGTCAGGAAGAATCCTCCTGCTGTGTCAAGCAGATCACTGGGCATTGCTAGCAACTGCTCTGGCAGTAGAGGAAAAGTCTGGAGGAAAGGCGTGAACTCCATGTCTAGGGTACTGATGACAAGAATTCCTGAGGACTGATTATTACTCAACAGGTGCGAAAATTGAATTCCAAAGCTAAAATATTCAAATATTTATTTAGGAAAGAAGATACCTTTAATCATGAGATATATTCCTATATTCCAACACAATGGAGACATTCCCTACTGCCAGGCAAGCTCCATGCTGAAGATGAATATGGTCATAACATTTTAAATAAAAAGTGTTCAATATCAAACCCAAGGTCCTTGAAAGCAATGTGCTTGACTTAGTCAGTTTAAAAATGTTGTCAGTAGACCAAGCTAAAAGAGTCAGAGACTAAGAGAATATTTGTGAGTCACTTACCTAATAAGATATTTGTATATAGCATATAGAAAATAACTTTAAATCTTACCAATAAGAAAAACAACCCAAATCTTAAGCCCTGCCCACCAGCAAGCAGCAGCTGCTTGCATGCCTGGGTAACTGGGCCATCAGGGACCCTTTTCCAGAAGGGAGCAAAGGCAGCAAGGAATCCTGGGTAGGCCCCTTGCACCAGAGAGTCTGGAGGGGGCAGGTGGGGTTTTAGCCCCACCCACCAGTGGATGGTTGCATGAGGCAGTCATCTGCCAGCCTGAAGGGCTAAGGCATGGCTCAGCCAAGCCCGCACCTCATCCCTGGACCATCTGGGCCCCACCTCCATGCAGGGAGGTACTGGTGGGGGAGAGGGGAAGGTGTAGGAAGTCCCTTCCATTTCACTCTCATTCCAGTTAATCTTCAGGAGGAAGAAGAACACAAATAATACAAACACCACCATAGAATGCATGAAGGACCAGGTTAACATTCAGCCCCCCATCTGAGCAGGACACAAGAGATGGAATATCAAGGGAACCAGTGTATGTGGGACTGGGAAAAAAAAAAAAAAACAAAAACTATGGAGATAAGATGCCATGAATCTATACTATGCATTCACCAGGTCTGGAGGAGCCAAAATATTTCTGAGATGCCATCTAAGAGAGCAAGATGCCCCTCTCCACTCCAAGGGGGAGGAAAGCTACAGAGTCAGCCCATTGGCCCTGCAGTAAAACTGTAAACTGAGGGAGAGGAGATGACCTACAATGGCCATTTACAGATGCCTGTACCCATAGAGAAACTTCTTTACCAACACTGGTTGGGGGTGAGGCCCCCTAAACCAAATGCCAGATTGTAAGGTAAAGAAGCAGCAAAAGAACACAGAGAAGGGAGTATAGAACACAGCCATCAATGAGAAAATATGGACAGACCACAAATAAATATAGAATGGCTGCCCAATGCAAAGTTAAGACTGAAAACCTACCAGCACAGTTTGCCTTGTCTCAAGAACACAGTCCCTCACCCAGTGAAAGGAAAGAAAGAGACTAATAGACTCCACACAAATTAACAATCAACATAGAGAGAGGGGTCTGAGTGAATGAAGGGGGCTTCGGAGGGGGGGGGGGTATCCCAATAACCATTTACTGAAGTTGTGATTTAAAGAATAGAAAAAAAGAAAGAAAAGAAAAAACACAGCCCAAGTGAAAGGAAGTTAGGCAAATAGAAAATAGACACATATGCTAAACATATCATTATTTATGTTAGGAAAATACACATTAAAATTATAGTGGACCATCACTGCATACTTATACTTAAGAAAAAACCTGGCAGTAACAAACACTGACAATGGTGTGGTGCAGAGCAACAGGAAAGGAACTCACACTTGTGGCTGTTGAGAATTAGAAATGGTACTCATATCATAAAAGGTGACTTAGCAGAATTTTGTTAAGTCAAATACAGATAGCTTACTATCCAGAATTCAAGTGATTTGAAAATGTATTGCTATAAAAAACCTATATATGAATGCTCATAACAGTTTTATTTATAGTAACTAAAAGTTAAACACAACCAAAATGACTTTCCATACAAACATAATACTTAAAACGGCTTGGTACTGGTACAACAACCAACAATCAGACCAATGAAACAGAATGGAGAATCTGGAAATAAAGCCACACACATATAGCCAACTAATCTTTGACAAAGGAGGGAAAAACTTACATTGGAACAAAGATAGTCTCTTCAACAAATGGTGCTGGGAAAACTGGACTAAGACATGCAAAAAAATGGACCAAGACATCTCTCTCACACCATGTACAAAAATTAATTCAA
>PVHY01028253.1:0-15398 GCA_004024945.1 Uropsilus gracilis | reverse complement strand
CTCCCCTCCCCTCCCCTCCCCTCCCTTCCCTTCCCCTCTCCTCCCCTCCCTGTGCCTTTCTTCCTCTCTTTTTGCACTAAAGAGCAGAAACAGAGAAAAAGAAAAGCCCTGCAGGTTGTCCTCAGCATTAGCTGAGCCACGGGAGCCACACTGCAGGGCCCTCCTGGTTCAATGATTTTAAGATGAGTGGGGAGATGTGGGCCTGTATGGAGCTAGGTGTTTCCCTAACCAGGGCTGCTCAGCCACTGGGAAGAGCTGATGCTTTCCCCTTGCCCACTGCCTAGCGTGTCCTAAGGTGGGGGAGCCCGAGGTGGGACAGAGGTGCCCTGGGAGCTGGCAGAGAAACTGCAGGTGTAAAGAGCCAAGCGCAGGGTTGCAAGAAAGGAAGAACGAGAGAGATTGACACAGTCAAAGACTGTGGGCTATCAGAGGCATGGCTGGTAGCAACTTTAAGGTAAATTACTAGGGTTTAGGCAAGGGGGGGAAAAGGTGGCCAAGGGAATGTTTTACGACTAATTAACTAGGGAAGACTAATAGCTGAGGTAATACAATTTGAGTAAAACATTAGTTTTTGTGAGCTTAATGGGGGGTAGGGGGTTTACCCATACATTGTTGGTGACTTTTTTTTTTTTTTTTTTGAGACTAGGTCTTGCTTTTTTTGCCCATGGAACCACAGGCTTTTGTTGCCCGGGGTACCACAGACTCAAGCAATCCCCAGCCTCAGCTTCCCAGGTAGCTGGGATTACAGGCGCGCACCACCACGCCCAGCTATTTTTTTTGGAACTAGGTCTTGCTACAGGCCCCAGGCAGGGCTCGAACCGCGATCCCTAGCCCCGGCCGCTTCATAGGCTGAAGCTTACAAGCACGAGCCACCGTGCCCGGCCTGTTGGTGACTTTTAAGGAATGTTTTTTAAGGTAAACCTTGGGGGAATGGAGAAACTGCTCTTTGCTCTCCGGCCATTTGTCATGTTAGTTCTGTGTTTAGTGTTTTGAAGCCAAATACTATAATGAAATGAAGTTTTCTTTATATCACATAGTATGAGTCCTTGTCTGGTCTCAGCTGGCAGCCTCTGACATGCAAGCATCACCGGTAGCCTCTCCCTCTAGAATGCTGGCCAAGCTCGGGGCGGGAAGCATAACATCTGCTCCTGCCTATTTGTGTGCCAGGAAGTCATCGTCGTGGATCCTGGCCACTTAGTTTATGATGCCTGGTCTCTGTCAGCCTACAGAAAAGAGAGTCTCAGAGGCCAAAGACGGCTTCATCATGAACGTCTCTTGAACAACGGAGAAAATATATTTTGAGGCTGGCAGTGCTCCATGATTAATGAAAATAAAATCTCCCTCCAATTACAATTTTCTAAAAAACATCTGAATTGGATTTAACAGATCCCAGGTGACAAAGCTAGTTTTATTTGCTGGTTAAAGGACTTGGATGGCGTGTAAAAAGAGGCTTGACCGGGCCAGGGAGTAAGGAGAGAGGATTCCGTTGCAGTTGACTTCAGGTGTTCCATTAACTGGGGGTGCCTGGGCTGCTGGTAGAAGACCCAGTGAAACCAGGCGAGACCTGGCAACAGCTTTAGTGGTCTTGCTGAAATCGTCCAGTCAGCCATGGGAGGGAAAAATCAGACTCTAGGGTGGGACACCGTAGAGTGGATTTAAGACTAAGATTTAGAGTCTCAAGAAAGATGGACCCCAGTCATGACCTCAGAAAGAACTGCCTCAGTCTCGAAGAACCGTTTGAAGGCTCTGTTCCAGCCCTGAGGGGGAAGAGAAGGCCTCCATTCCTGGCCTCTGAGGAAGTATGGGGAAACAGCAGCCCCATCCAGCACCCACGGCCGAGGAGGAGAAGCTGAGACCTTTGCAGAGACTGGGACCCTGGTCGGTCCTGTCTGTGACAGTGCCTGAGCATCACTGCTGTCTCGCACTCCTGGTGACAGGTGACCGGCTCTCTGCTTGTCTGATGGACACTGACTGGATGAGGTAGCTGACCCTCGTGGTTCATTAAACTCTTTGTTTTCCCTTGTGAAAATAAACCTCATGGTTGCTGGAACCTGAGGTCTCCTGCAATTGTGTGCATGGGTGGGAGAACCCTAAGTGACCTGTATTTGGTGGGAGAACCCACAGTGACCTGTATCGGGCACTGCCCTTCATTGGCTACAGCCCTTGGTATTGCATTTGTTTCCTTGTTTAGTTTTGGTGCCCTTTGCACCCGGTTTCAGTAACTGATGCCAAGCCTCCACTGAAGGCATCTACACCTGTGCTTACGCGTATAGCTGATGCAGGCGTCGAACCCCACTGACCACCAGGGGGCGATCACTGCAAACCCAAGAGCATCCCCCCCTTGACACCCCCTGAAAGACAAGCTCCCGAGAGCAGAGGGCGTGGGTGGCCCATGTGCTCCTAGAACCTGGACACCAGTCCTACACCTGGCATAACTGAGGTGTTCAGTAATGATTTGTGAAATGAGTGGATCCATATTTTTTATTGACGCAACATTGGTTTATAACGTTTTTTATAGGTTCCAGGTGTATGTGCTTATAAATCACCATCTGTAGGTACATTATGTTCGACATCAAAAGTCCAGTGTCCGTCCTTTACTATGCAATTGACCTATTTTGTCAGAATTACCCACTCCTCTCCCTTTTCCTCACTGGTAACAACGCTTTTGTTGATAGTCTGAAAGGGTCTTTTTTTCCATTTATTTGTTCAGTTTTCACATAGACACTTCCTCGGAGCTTTGTCCTCTCCTCCCCCCTAAACTCTACCTCCCCATATGTTCACACAGGAGTTCCCCATGTTTATGAAATCTTATGGAGCTTGTCTTTCTCCACCTGATTTAGTTCACTAAACATTGTACCCTCTAATTCCATCCATGTTGTTGCAAATGATATGACTTCATCTTTTATGTAAGTGAGTAGTGCACATGTACCACAGCTTTCTTGATTCCTCAGTGGTTTCCAGCCCTTGGCTTTGCTGAGTAATGCTGCCCTAAATAGAAGAGGTGCTTCTATCCCTTCCAATTCATGTTTTTGTATATTTTCAATAAATATCCAGAAGTGGACTAGCTGGATCATATGGTGTTTATATTTTTAATTTTTAAGGAATCTCCATAGCTTCTTGGCCTTTGATTAAGATCATGTCTAGTATTTGTTCTTATCCTTTGGCTCTGTTATCTGCTTGGATTCAAGCCTTCAGAAAGGGTCCACTATTCAAGTTATAGTTTGGTCAGCTTTAAAAGTACTATAGGAAATGCCACTTTCAGTCTTTGGGTAGGAATTTGTGGTCACTAATCAGAGATAATACTTTTTTTTTTTTTGCTCATATGCAGAGGGTTCAGTTCCTACTTCTCAGGCAATGGGTTCTAGAATATCAACTATGAGACACGTATCTCTACCCAATACCTATGGGATACCTCATTTTGATACCTTCTCCCACTCACGTCCTTGAAGTCCTTTTCTCAACATTTTATTTCATTTTACTGTGTTCTATGACTTATTACACATAATGTATATATAATCCAGTTTTTTTCAGTATTTAGTCTATGTAGTATTTCTATCATTCTATATGTTAACAATAGAAAGAAACACTTCTCATATAACCTTAATTTACAATCTCCATTAAGAATGGAGCCAGGAATCTGTATTATTAACTTCTGGTGACTTTAATGCTTAAACATAGGCATCCAGGGAAGAAGAAATGAATGATGTTGCTGCTTTGTGGAACATGGTTGGGGATTTATGATCCCAGGGTAGTCAATCCATGATCATTCAGACTCACCACAGTCTTTTAGGGGGGACAGACCCCCATTTTTTCCATACACAAGGCTAGTCATTTTAAGGTGTGAAAATTATTGACTTATATTGACTTTAAGTGACTTCATTTCTATGTGTCCAATAATAGGCAGCCCAGGATTAGGGTTGAGGATTAAGTGAAAAGAAATATGTTACAGGGAGAAATATGACAGAGGTAGGAAGAGGAACAGAGAAAGAATAAGAAGAATGAAGACAAGCTGGTCATGGTGGCATGTGCCTGTAAAGCATCAGCCTATGCAGTGAGGCTGGGATTGGGCATCACAGTTTGAATCCACCCATGGCAACATAGCGACACCTAGTTCCAAAAATATAGCTGAGCATGGTGGCGCGTGCCTGTAATCCCATCTACCCGGGAAGCTGAGACTGGGGATTGCTTGAGTCTGTGGTACCCCAGGCAACGTGAGTCTGCAGTTTCATGGGGCAAAAATAGTGACACCTAGTCAAAAAAAAAGTGAAGAAAAAATAGAAGGGATGGAGGGTGGTAGGGAGGAATTTGGGGGCTGGGCACAGGGAAAACAGCCTCCTCACCTGCTCTCTGGAATATCCTACCCACAGCAGGTTGCTGGCACAGGCAGCCTAGCCTCGGTCTGGGACTGAACCTGGTAGCGGCAGCTGGCAGTTGAGTGCCCAGAAGCAAGTCCTCTCTAGTCTCCTCCTTCTGATTTATCAGGTCCTGCAATGTCCCCCCTAGATGGGGGACCTGCCTTGGTTTGGCTGGAGTGGAGTCTATGCTCAGCACACACACACAGCATCCAGGCAAGTCATAAGTTACTATTTTTCAGTTTCCAGTCACTGACTTCATAACACAGCTGCTGCCACCACTTCCTTTTCCTGTTAGAGCTGGGCCGGGAGTGTATTGGGGAAAATTTTCTACCACTGTGGTGGCTGTGTAGCAGGGATCACTGGTGAAAATCCAACATGCAAACATCTGTAGTGCAAAGCTTTTGACAGTATTCTTAAGTGCCCTTGAAAACTGATGATGCAGTCTATTGGACTGACCTGTCTTCACATGATCTGCCATACAAGCTCTACTCCAATGCCCAAAATTAATATGGGATTTAGAATTGTAAGATTGAGGAATTACAATTAGTTCTCTCTTTAAATAGCAGTGTTTCGTGTTTGGTGCTATTTAGAAACTTCTGTCACCCTGTTCTATTTATAAATTGCTTTTATAAGCATAGGATCTAAAGGCTGAAAGAAACCTTAGAAATGTTGTAATGAAAAGAGCATTTTCCAGTTCCAGCTCTGAAACCCAATTGTTTGTGACCTTGAATAAACCTTAACTTCCCAGTGTCTTATTTTCCTCCTCTGTAAAATAAAATGCTTGAACTGATTGAGGTTTCCTCAGTTCTCACATGCCTTTATGCCTCACCCAGTTGTTTCATAGTGAGAAATGGAACCTCTGAAAGTTGAGTGGCTTGGTCACGTCTACACTCTAGTTAGCACCCAGTCGTGTAAGTCCCACCTCTGCACTTGCGGAGACCTCCCACTCACCCCAGGGTGCTGTGCGGTCTGACTCACTCTGGGTCCAGTCAGCTCAAAATGGGGATCTTTGATGGGTAGGAACAGTACCTAATTCTCAAAACTTACCTTGTTGGTTCTGGGCGATTGTCTCCTGAGAGGCTAGTGTCTTTGCCTGAGGTGAGCATCCTTCTCACCTTAGAGAGAATAAAGACTTTCTGAGTATGGACACTGTTCACAGGAATTTGTCATCGTCAAGACTTATCTATATCTCCAGGCTACCTTTCATCTCTTGAACTTTCCTTCGGTCCTAGACTAGACATATCCAAATAAGTGGGTCAGAGCTTATCATGCCAGGAACTGTAGCTGAAACCAGGATCCTGGCCATTCCCAGCTGTGTTTCCTCCTGTTTTGTACATGCAGGATCATAGTTCATGATTTCAGCAAGTACCTGATGATCCAAGTCAGACATGTGCAGTCAATACTCTCTTCCTCACCACTCACACCACCAACCAGCTGCTGGATTAGTTTCTTGGAGCTGACTCAAAGCACTGAAACAAAATTTATTCTCTTAACTGACCTGTAGGTGAGAAGTATAAACTCAAGGGGCCAGTAAAGTCAGGCTCTCTGAAGTTTCCAAGGCAGCATTTGTTCCAGCCTCAATTCATTTCTAACCTTCTTAGTTTGTGTATACATCACCACAACCTCTGTCTTTGTCAGATTCTTCCCTGTGTTTCTGTGTCTCTTCTCTCTTCATATAAAGACCTTAATACTGGACTTAGTATCAACCCTGATATCAGATGCAAAGGGGCAAAAAAACCTCAGGTTTCCAAACCAAAGAAAAAATTGTCAATTTAAAAATTCTGCTGCTTTTGCTTTTGGGCTCTTCCCTGCTCCTGTGGCAGACTCAAAGTAAACCAGGTTTTTAAAAGGGCAAACCAGATAGGATTTATTTACAAGGGTAAGCAACTAGAGTCTCTGAGACTGGGAGGACCCCAGCTTTCTCACCACATAGTCCAGTCCAAGTCTCTCAGTCTAAAGTTGCACTGGGAGGTGTGCTCCAGCCACATGCATCTGGGAAAATGGTGACACCTTCACCTCAGGCATCCTCAGCTTTTCCAAGATTTTTTGAAACTATCCAGCAAGTGCAGATGTAAAATTAACTTATACAAATCTCCAACTTTCTCCAGGTTCCAGCTTCTTTGAGCTTTCAAACCTTTACGGAAAATACAAATCAGAATTTTCCAGTTTTCCTCACATCTGGGTCTGTGACCACCGGTTAAGAATGAAACTCTTATTCTCTCTTTCTGATAGGGTGTGCCACCCCCTCCTCCCCATTGTCTCCTGTTTAAAATTACAGATTTTAAGGACAGATGCTAAAATGCGAAAATAACCTTAGTTGAAATATTGTTTTAGGGACATGCAGGAGGGAGGAAGGTGAAACAGGTTTTTTGGAAGGCGGGAAATTAGGATATATAAAGCGTGTGCAAACAAAGAGAAGGATTGGATTCAATATGGAGGTTAGATAGAGAGATAGATTTATTGGAGGAGAGATGGGAATCGGCCATCTTGTAAAGATGTGAGCCATGTGTACTTGGCCAGGGCCTGGGGGCCTGTAGCCTTTGGCTGGTCCAGGCTGGCAGCATGTGTGCTAAATGTAGTTAAGAAATTTGCAGATTTGAACTCTGTGTTGGAGTTTGTTTTGCCGAGTTTGACTGGTGTTTGGAAGAGGCCGTGCAAAAGTTAGGCCTGGAAAGAAAGTAAACTTGGCTGGGTTTGGTACCATGAAGTTTCTGCTACCTGAAGATGACAAAAAGACAGCATAAAAAATAAGGAATGAAACAGGGCATAAAGAAGACTTTCTGACTTTAACTTTAACTGAACACATACACAGGCCTGCTTCTCTCCCTAGGAAGCAGGCTATAAGCAGGCTATTTACCTTTAACCTTTACCTTAACCTTGAACACCTCTGCCTGCTTCTCTCTACAAAACAGGATCAAGCAGGCCATTAGCATTTTCACTGTACCTGCCTACTATTGATATGCAAACATCAGCTACCAGCTTCTGCTTTCTTTCCCTCTTTCAGACCTAAAATGAAAAACTTAACACAGTTTAAACTCTTAACTCTTTTGGGTTCTTTCCACCATCCCAGCCTTCTCAACCAAAGTACCAAACCAATGTAAGACTATCAGTGCAGATTAATTTATTTCTAGCAAAGTGACTTTCTAATTATCCTAATAACTACACAAGAAACATGTAAGGAAAACTCCGATTACTTTAATATTGTCCAAAACCTTTCTCAGCATTGTCCAAAGTCCTTCCCTCAGATTGCTCACAGAAACCTCAGTCTCTCAGTCCTGATTATCTCACCAATGTCAGTCGGTCAGAGTTCCTCTCCAGATGCTTGAAGGCATGTTCCTTTGGTTGCTCCTTTGGCTTGCTCCTCCTTGTCTTCCATGCTGTGTTCTCCTTGTCTTCCAGGTAGCAGGAACTCCATGGTGCCAAACCAGCAAAGTTCACTTTCTTCTCAGGCCTAACTTTTGCACGGCCTCTTCAGACACAAGTCAAACTCAGCAAAGCAAACTCCAACACAGAGTTCAAATCTGCAAACTTCTTAACTGCATTTAGCACACACACTGCCAGCCTGGGCCAGCCAAGGGTTGCAGGTCCCCGGTGGCCACATGGCCAAGCTCACATGGCTCACATCTTTACAAGATGGCCGATTCCCATCTCTCCTCCATTGAATCTCTCTCTCTATCTGATCTCCATATTGGAACCCCAATCTTTATTTGCACACCCTTTATATACCCTGATTTCCCACCTTCCAGGAAACCTGTTTCACCTTGACCATTTCACTTCTTTCTCCCCCTGCCTCTCCCTGAAGGGAAATTCCAACTAAGGTCATTCTCACATTTTAGCATCTGTCCTTGAAATCTACAATCTTAAACAGGAGACAAGGGGGGAGGGGTAGCACACCCTATCAGGAAGAGCATGCCAAAGGAGCAGCCAAAGAAAGATGTTGTTATGGGGTGGGGGATAGGGACACCCCCATTTAAATTCCTCTTTCCTATGGGTTCTTCCACCTACATGCATCAGCTGCTCAGATACCAAACCCTAACAACCAGGATAGACAAGAGGTTTATTTCCAGATATGGGAAAAACAAACTGAAAGAGTCCACACCCTCACAAATGTTCCAAACAGAATAGAGTCCCACTTCTGCTCCTCAAGTAGCTTCGTGGGGTTTACCTCAGTGTTAGAGCACTTCTGGTTGAAAATGCCAGGACCTTGACTCCCAATCCTGTCGCCCCAGTTGGTACCAGATGATCCAACCAACACAGGTGGTGCTCAGGCAGGTCTCCCCAAGACAGGCCTGTCCGAGTGTCCCCGTGGCTCCGCACTTCACCAGGGTCACCTCTCCTCCACCTTCACACAGGTCTTGCTTTTCAGGAACCCAGTGCTCAGGGAGGTGAGGAAGTTCCAGAGGACTCCGCTCCTGGGTCCTTCTCCTGAGGCCTAAAACCTCCGCGCCTGATGCCAATCTCCAGGCTCTTGCTCTCACTCCAGTCTCCACGCTCCTCTCCAAAATCCGTATGTCTCTATACTCCACCTTCCCTCTTTTTATCCTTCTTCCTGCTTCCCATTCACCATCCCACCTTGGTGTGATACCTCCCTTTGCCCTCTGGGCCTGCCTTGGACCTCAGGACCCTGCATTACATAATCCCAAATCTGCCCAGGTAATCACTTTACTCTAAAAAGGGGAACTGGCCTCAGGCTAGTCTTAGTCTCTGTCTTTCAGATGCAGATGACAGCAATGCCCACATTCCTTTCTCTATGAAAGGAACTGGGTTCATCTTTGGGTCCCGGCTTCAATGTCTTTAAGCATCTGGAGATGAACTGTGACTGACTGATTTTGGTGAGATGATTAGGACTGAGAGACTGAGGATTTTTGGGCAATCTGGGGAAAGGACTTTGGACAATGCTGAGAAAGGTTTTGGTAAATGTTAAAGTAATCGAAGTTTTATTTATATGTTTCGTCTGCAGTAATTAGAAAATCACTTTGTTAAAAATAAATTAGTCTGCACTGATAGTTTTGCATTGGTTTGATATTTTGGTTGAGAAGGCTGGGGATGGTAAAAAAACCCGCAAGAGTTTAAACTGTTTTTAAGTTTTTTTTCTTCTTAGGTCTAAAAGAGGGAAAGAAAGCAGAGAAGCTGGTAGCTGATGTTTGCATATCAATAATAGGCAGGTACAGTGAAAATGCTAATGAACCGTTTGCAGTGGCTTAGTGGGGAGAAGCAGGCAGAGGTGTTCAAGGTTAAGTTAAAGACTAAAGGTAAATGGCCTGCTTGTAGCCTGCTTCCTAGGGAGAGAAGCAGGCATAGGTGTGTCTAGTTCAAGTTAAAGGCTATTGTTAATGTAAACTGTTTGGAGTCTGCTTCGGAGAGAGGGAAGCAGGCCTGTATGTGTTTCAAGTTAAAGGCAAAAAGTCCCTTCGTGGTCACCCTGTTTCATTCCCACTCCAATACCAGGCTGCCTGGACGCTCCATTGGGGCCCCCAGGCCACAATACTGCCCACATGGGCAGTTGTCCCTCTGGGCCCCCAGCCAGTCCTCTGTGCTCCTGGCCATCTGGCCACTGTGTGGGGCCAGGTCATAATCCTTTGCACACCTCCAGCTCCTCTAGCAAGTCCTCTACCAGACTCCACCCACCAGGGCAACATGGCATAGCCCTAATTCTAGCTGTGATACCAAGGTCTGGGGATGGGGGGGTATGGGCTGGCCTCCATCAACCCCACTGAACAGACAGTATCTTAATTAGATTATGTCAGGGTACAAAGGAAATCATCAAAGGAAATCAGAGTTCTTTTAGGCTGATAAGCAATCAAAAAAGCATCACAGATAAACAAGAGAAATGGAAATTTAATAATAACATGTACCTCTCTACATGGGAGAGACCTAGCCTAACAAACTGGCCAGCTTAAATAGTTTAGCTAAGACTAGGGAGGTGGGTGAAGAAAGGAAGTTCAACTAGGGAGTTTAAATTTTAAACTAAGGAATGCATATGTAAGTTCTGCATCCTCCTCCAAGGAAAAGAGATAAGGAGATTAGGTCTCCCTAGAGAAGCTTTTACAAAGAGAGGTTTACAGATAAACATCAAAAGTGACTTCTATTCATCTTTTCAGAACCCCTCCCTTGAAATAAAACCTCTTGCCAAAAAGGCTTATTTGGGAGTGGTAGGTATTTTTTCTTTCATAATTATATTTGCTCTTCAAGGAGTATATGTCCTAACAGGGTCACATTCATGGGCACTGTGGATGAGGATTTCCATTTGTCTTTTGGGGACAAAATTCAATCCATCACAACCTCTAGGCTTTGTCAGTTCATTTATTAGCTACCTCTGGCATCCATCTTCTATCCAGCATCTATCTTCTTTTCATTTCTCATTATCTGTATCTGTTCAGTTTCTCAACTGTTCTACTCTTCCATCTCCTAACTGCTTTGGGAGATTATATATATTTTTATTTTTTGTAGTTCAGAGTAGTGGAAGAGGAACTACTGGGAAAAGAAGGCTTATGTTCTTATAAATGTAACTTATTTCCAATGGTCCTTGGATAAAAGATTTTAATTAGCAGTCATTCTACCTCCATTGAGGTAACCCCAGGGCCCCAAACTTGCATGCTCTAAATTCTGCCATATGCTCCATACAGACAGCAAACTGTTACTATGAAAGAACTTTAAAAGAAGACTGTGAATAAAAAGAAGAATGAGTAGTAGTTTCCAGTAAGATACCATAAATTATCCCTCCCCTCTTGGGTAAATGTCTGGCCAAATAGGATTGGCCACTGAGACCTGAAATCTCACCAAAAGTAAAAGGCACCTTCTGGCAGGAACCAAAAGAAAACGGTTCTAGCAGGTTTGAGAAAACTGGGATAAAAGGTGCAAAATTAAAGTACAAATCAAAATAACAGTTGCCATCATCAAACTCTGCAGGTGTCTCTCACCCACATGTAATCCCTAAGTCTCCTGAGTCCCTTGTCCAAGTCCAATGTCAAAAAGCAAGGGAGTTCTTCATCTCTCTCTCCCTGAACCACCTGCCTTCTGTGTTAAATTGCTTCCTCTGGCTACTCGCTCCAACCATCAGTAAGTGGGGCAGGGAACTGGTAGTCCCCTAGCAGTCATAAATATAAAATGTTTATGAGACTTTCCCCAAATTCCTGCCAACAAAAGATTTTATCAGTCTTTAATTTTTCCAACCATCAACTTATCACAAGTCTAAGATACCTTCTAGCATTGAACAGCCAAAAAAAGGGCAAAGTAGGGTTAGAAAGTTGGGACGAAGGGAGATAGGACAACATTATAATGGTTGCCATTATAATGGAAGTGGAAGGCAGGCAGGCAGGAAGGACTGCAGAAGTGAGGCTGTGCAGGGGTGAGGTGAGACTATGCAGGGATGAGGTGAGGCTGTGCAGGGGTGAGGTGAGGCTGTGCAGGGGTGAGGTGAGGCTGTGCAGGGGTGAGGTGAGGCTGTGCAGGGGTGAGGTGTGCAGGACTAGACCGTTCATTCCCAAGGCAACTCTTTAGCTTTCTATAAAAGAGGTCATTGTTATTTAAATACATCTTTCAGAGATTATATTGCAAAATTGATTTCCTACTTTAATCTGGAAATACTTCTTGGATTACTGACTGCAAGAGCCCTGAGCCTGTTTTTGTCCTCAGTGATGGCACAGATTGTGCTTTGAAGTTTTTCAATTAAATTATATGCCCAGGGACTATCTGTATCCAAGAAATCTGATTTTGCTGCAAGCATTGGTCAAGGACTAGAAGGTGGTGGAGAGAAGCCAGCACACGTGACTTCTGCTCTGAAATACAGCTGAGTCTGTTTTGCTAACTGGAGTCCAAACTTTATGGGAGCCTAAGCTTTGGGAGAAATGAAGAGGAGCTAATGGTTTCTTTAAAAAAAAAAAAACAAACCAAAAAACAAACCAAAACCCTGAACTATGAATTACAGAAACCAAACCAACCAACCAACCAACAACCAACCAACCAACAATAATGAGAACAGACAACATAACATAGATAGCTAATATCTGGGCAGAAAACAAATCTCATAGATTCTTCTTGGCCTCCAGGAGTAGTTAAAGCAACATCAGAAAGGTTAGCAAGGAAATGTTTCTGGGAAGCTTACTCCTGTTCAGGAAGCCAAAACTAATGCCTCATCCTTTACCAATTCCCAGAGGGTATCTGACAGCTCCGGCTGATGTTCACCAAGAAGCCTAGTGAATCAGTTTAATAAGAACCTCCCTCTCCCCCCCCCTTACTCCTTATGTTTCCTCTTAGCAATTTGCCAGTCCTGCTCGTTGGTTGTAAATTGCCCCCTTTCCCTGCTGCATTTGAAGCAGAAGTCAATCTCTCTACCATATTTTACATTCCTTTATATTGACTCCTGCTATTTATCTGGATGGGCCTGAAGAAAGTGTCCTTTAGCAACTTTCCCAATTGAATCACTTTCTTTTCTCACCCATTTAGTGTCATCACTGATGAATACACACAATGTCTAATAACCTAATAACTGACATTGGAGTCTAGGCCAGTGAGTCACGTGATCTCATAACATTGTCATCCAAGTTATGATTTTTCCTAGGTTTTACTCACTCTTTAAGTGAAGACAGCTTAGTGTTGGGTGAAGATTATTTTGTCTCATAAATTTGATTTCTAATCCAATCCCAAGGTTGCTGCTGCTGGTGAAGAAGAGACAGTAAGTAGAGAAAGTTGCAAATACAGCCATCAAAGAGGAATACACCGAATGTTTACTAAAGGACCAGAGAAACAAAGCATAATAAAAACATAAATATGCCTTGAGGAATTTTTCAGCATATTCTGTATATCATTAATTTACCTCCTCCAAGTGCTTTTATAATAAGCTTACCAAGTTGTACACCCATCACCATCAACATGCTCTAGACCATTTCCATCAATGCCGTATGCACATATATTGGTAATCTCTACCACACCTTATTTCCAGCAACCAGTAATCTATATTCTGTCCTTACTGCTTTGCCTTCTCTGGCTGTTCAAAGAAATAGGATCACAAGACACATGGCCTCTCCTGTCTTTTTTTTCCCACTGAGTATAATGTTTTGGGGGCTTATCCATCCACAGCATGAACTGTGTTCTTTTTCCACTTGCTCAATCACATTCCATTGGAAGGACACACAAGGAAATTATACACACTCAGGCAGAGTTTCAAGAAAGGATCTACCCAAGAAAAATAATCAGCTGAAATTTTAGGAGTACCAAAAAATATGTTCTGAGATATTCTTTCTAGTGGAAGTAGAACATTCACTTTATACATTCGGACGAATCTATCAATAACTTGCACTTTGCATTTTAAAAATGGACTTGCTGAACTCATGGCAAGTTCTGTGCTCATTGTCATCAGCAAACCCATATCTTTATGAGGTTTTAACATAAAACAGAAGGGGGCATAATGAAAAGGGTGGGATGCTGATGTTGGTGGAATAACCAGAGTGAGCCTTGTGATTCTGAATTGGGGCACCTGTAGGGAATTTTGAGCTTCTTTCATGTAGTTATTATTTTGAGGTATGAAGCTGATACCAGATATGTTTTTATTGATTTAGGGGAAAAAAAGTAACCAGAAATAAAGGTATCACTAGAAATGAACAACAACTTTCAAATATTCAATAATTCTTTAATGGCAAGCCGGGCATGGTGGTGAGCGCCTGTAATCCAAGTGCTGGGAGACAAGAGGCCAGGAATCGCTTGAGTTCATGGGTTCGAGACTACCCCAGGCAACATAGCGAGACCTGCAGACAGATGTGGTGGCGGGTGCTTGTAAGCCCAGCTACCTGGGAGGCTGAGGTTGGGGATTGCTTGAGTATGGAGGATCGGGACTGCCCTGGGCAACAACAACAAAAATCTTTAATGGCAGCATCTGGATCCACTGCCCAGGACAATTTTCACCCAACCGAGATGCTGCACTTTTTTTGCCTATCAGGCCACAGAGGGCAGGGCGCTCAGGGCTCCCTGACTGTGCTTGCTGGGTTCTCCTTCAATAGCTGCGAACATGAAGATCTTGTCCAACCACCCAGGCCTAGCCTCAGCCAGAAGCCACACAGGCTGGCAAACACCTCCCACAGCTGGGGAAAGAAGGCAGGGGGCTACACTTCTGGCATGCTCTGTGGTTCGCTGAATGTAGTTGAAAAGGCTCCTCTTCTCAGAGCTGGGGGTCCAGCCTAGACTCTCACTGAGTACAAGCACCGCCCAACCCCAGTTCCCATATAACAGAGTAGATTGATACGATTATCCTGTTCAGTGTCCTCATCTTGGGGGCCCTTTCTAGGGCAGTGTGCTCAGTGCTGACGTGTGACTTTTAGAAGCACACTGGAAAAATGAACAGTGTGGAATGATTGGGAGATGCAGCCTTAGGGAAAGGAACAGGTAGCTTGGGGTGAGATCTGATGGTGCGTCTGAGTGTGAGGTGTCTGGCGGGTCCACCTAGCAAAGCGCTGAGTGTACCTTTGGGGGCAGGTTGCAGCTGGAGGGCTACTTATGAGGAAGTCGCATTAACTGCTACTGGACCGAGAGGGAGCTGATCACTAAATGTCCTTCCTGCCTGAACCTCTACAAAACATTACATGATTAGCTCATCAGTGAATCCAGTCACTTCTTACGCATTATCTGCAACGCGAAACTCCAGTTCCCTAATTCTTTTGGCAGTTATATTCTTTCATCCATCTCTAGGTCTTTTAACTCAGTTACTGCTGAGTAACTGAAAAACAGGCTTTGGGTCAGGAATCCTTTCTTCCCTTGATCAGTTTCCTTTTGTGTGTGCATGTGTGCATGCATGTGTTTGTCCGTGTCCTTTTTTCTCCCCTTTCTGTATTGTGGGTTTAATACTCCTTGGTTTAATATTCAGATTATTTTAAGTAATTACATCCTCTTTGATACAAGAGAATATCACAGAACCAGATTCCTTTTCTGCTTTTACTACATATCTGTGACCTTGAAAGCCTTTTTTCTGCCTGTCTTTTCCATGTTGGGCATCTTTCCATATCTTAAAGTCATTCAATTCTGTACTCAATGACCAGGTGAATTTTCTTTAAG
>PVHY01028252.1:0-15412 GCA_004024945.1 Uropsilus gracilis | reverse complement strand
ACCTATAATCCCAGCTACCTGAGAGGCTGAAGCTGGAGATCACCTGAGTCCATGGGATTGGAACTACCCCAGGCAACATAGTGAGACCTAGTCTAAAAAAAAAAATACTGTATATCTAACCACATAAGTATCTTATTAGACATTCTAATTTTCTCTCATTTGTCTCTTGTTCAAAAGACACAGAAGTGCACTGTGTTAATGTCTCTGAAGATACACACACACTGACACACACATACACAGGCACAAACAGGCATACAGAGATGCAGGCATACACATACATACACACAGGCCCACACAGGCATACATAGGTACAGGTATACACACATACATACACAGGCATATATAGATAGATACATACATACATCACATGTGGAAACCCCAGGGGTCTCTCTGCGCCCCTGAGCTGAATGCTTCCAGATGAAAGAGCCTGGATGTCAGTGACAGGGACAAACTTGTCACGAACTATTACTAGAAATAACTTCCTCAAAAGAACACAATTCTAGAACTAAACATATTTCAGGAGAAGTAAGAGAGAAAGAATAGACATTGATTCTTGAGGCGGTTTATCCAGATGTGTTTTCTCTGTTGAACAACTCCACCAGCCCCAGGTCCCTGCCATCCACAGAAAACCAAAACCCTCAGAAAACCAAACCCACCTCAGGGGCCACAAAACAGCAAGAGCACCCCGCTGGCCCATAGCTCCCATCAGTTCTCCCTGAGTGTGGACAATGTCTCCCCACATTTCCTTCAGAACAGAAACTGTGGCAACCCTGTCGACTTCCATCTAATTTTTTTTTTTTTTGAGACTAGGTCTTGCTATTTTTGCCTGTGGAACCGCAGACTCTCGGCTCTCGTTGCCCGGGGTACCACAGACTCAAGCAATCCCCAGCCTCAGCTTCCCAGGTAGCTGGGGTTACAGGCGCACACCACCACGCCCAGCTATTTTTTTTTGGAACTAGGTCTCGCTACGGGGCCCAGGCGGGACTCGAACCGCGATCCCTAGCTCTGGCCACTTCATAGGCTGAAGCTTACAAGCACGAGCCACCGTGCCCGGCCTCCCATCTAATTTTTTAATATATCTGATGAACGCCAACATCAAGCTCCAAACATGGCTTACCAAAATGAGAGATTTGAACACCCTCCTTCACACTAAAAACTCCGCCCTATTCAAATCCCGACATGCCTGCGTGCACCCTGCTTTTGCCAAAGCAGGGCTCCGCCAGGCAGTGGTGAGGGATGAGTCACCAGTGAGGAGGCAGAGGGAGCTGGCTGAGCAGCTGAAGGGGGCAGAGCCACAGTCACTCCCCAGTCCTGCCCACACATGCAGGCGCCTCACCAAGTCCATCCCCAGAGGACCTGTGCACCAATCACCCATCACTGCTGTAAGGCCCCTGAAGACTCTCCAGTGGACAGAACAAGACAGAAATCTCTGCTTCTGTGGAGAGACATCCTAGGGCACATGAGAGAAACAATAGCGGTAGAAATAAGCCAGAAAGGTACAGCCAGTCACAGGCGGGAGAGGCTGGGGGTAAGGAAGGCTGTGTGAAGAGCGTGCTTCTGTGTGAAGCATGAAGGACAGCATGAAGATCCATCTACGCTGAGGCAAGAGCAAGTGTGAAGGCCCTGAGGCAGGGTGGGGGAGGGGAACAATATTCCCTGGGAGGAGGGAGGCCAGCTTCGTTCCTGGGTTACACTAAACATCTCCTCTTATCTCTGCATGAGATGGAAAGCCACTGACAGGGCTTTTTTTTTTTTTAAGGTAGGGCATAATCTGAGTTGCAGTGGACATTTCTGAAGCATCTCTCTAGTCCAGGGGGAAAAGGGGGCAGGGCCAGCAGGTGACACAGTAGCTGGGAGTTCCTGGAGAAAGCTGGACTGGAGATGCGGGTCTGTGGACCAAGAGCGATGCAAGAGGGACAGTCAACAGTGGCCAGATGGGTAGCCAGGCACGGTGGCGTGTGCCTAGCGACAGCCTATGGAGTGTGGCTGAAACTGGGGAACGCAGTTCGAGTCCCACTTGGGGCAACACAGCAAAGACCTAGTCCCAAAAAAAATAGCTGAGCGTGGTGGCACGCGCCTGTAATCCCAGCTACCTGGGAAGCTGAGGCTGGGGATTGCTTGAGTCTGTGGTACCCTGGGCAATGTGAACCTGCGGTTCCACGGGCAAAAATAGCGAGACCTGGTCTTAAAATTTAAAAAAAAAGAACAGTGGTCAGATGGGGATGGATGAGATGAAATCACCACCAGTGAGATGTGAGGGTCCAGAATGACTCTAAACCCCTGGGTGTCCACATAAGATGCAATAAGTGCACATTTGGGCACAATTGCTGCTCACACTGAAAACAGGCTTGGGGAGCCAGATCCACCGAGACCCTGACCCTACCTTGCAAGCTCACTGGCAGAGACCTGAAGAGCTGAGGCTCCATCCATCACCAACTTACAAAGAAACCTGTGGCAACACTAGTCATGAAGCGCTAATGCTGCTGAAGTCTTAGTACTCCACTCTCTTTGTGGCAGATGCTTGTCCATGTCCTCTACTAACTCACTGGTCACACTTCCTTTACTTCCCGCCCTTCCCAGCCACACTACAGCAGGCAAAGCTGGGACATCACCTCTTAATGAAATCCTTCAGCCTTCACGGCACTCACCCGGTGCCCTCCCTGCGCCCGCTTCCTCACCTGACACACCTAGACTCAGGTGTGGCTGGGGGCGTCCGGTCTACACCTTCGCCCCTTTCACGCGACGCAGCCATGTCTCAGAAGTAACGGCTCTCGGGCTTACATCTCAGGTCTGACTCTCAGGGCCAAAGTTTGCTACTTGGAATGGCTCCTCTGAAGCGTCTCTGCCTAACATCCTGCAGCCTCCGGGATGCACAAGTCCCAGAACAACGCCCGTCTTCCCCTCAGAACGTGCCTGATGTGTCCGCTGTCTTGCTTTCATGGGCTATGTCACCTTCTACGGGAGACCAAAGTAAGAGGTGACAGATTCCACATCTCTGGTGCTACATGCCTCCTCCCACACATGGTGACACAGGCTGTTCATCATTAGTGTGTCTGCTGCACGTCCCTGCTCACACTGACAGCCACCTCGCAGGTTCCTGCGTGACTCCAGGGTACGGACTGGTCATGCAGAGGGACTGGACATCAAAGGTCGCTCAAAACCCCTCGGAGACGCTCTAAATGTCCTCACCTTGAGCCACAGCCATCAACAAGCGGAAAGCCTTCCTGACCCATTTCAGGAGGGGCTCCAAGTCCTCTCCTGAAGCCGCCCAAAGCAGCCATCTCTTCAAGGTATAGACCAACGTGAGCAAACGAAGCAGATGGAGGAGTCTGAAGCATCAAACTTCAAAACAGTTTCTCTTGTTGGTGAAATCCCCTAACCTTTTTTTTTTTTTTTTGGAGACTTGGTCTTGCTATTTTTGCCCATGGAACCACAGGCTCTCGTTGCCCGGGGTACCACGGACTCAAGCCATCCCCAGCCTCAGCTTCCCAGGTAGCTGGGATGACAGGCACGCGCCACCACGCCCAGCTATTTTTTGGAACTAGGTCTCACTACGGGCCCCAGGTGGGACACGAACCGCGATCCCTAGCCCCGGCCGCTTCATAGATGGCTGAAGCTTACAGGCACGAGCCACCGTGCCTGGCTTAGTCCCTAGCCTCTTAGAGAGACCTTTATTGCTGGAGGCATTCTGCTCACGGCTGCTCCTGCCAGCTTCCTTACTGAAATGATCCGACCCACACCCCCGCTGAGCCCCGGCCATGGCCACCAGGCATGCGGCCACCTCCCACGGCACCAATGGCAGTGGCAGCAGCAGGCGGTCAGCCTGGGCCACCCCACATACTCGGAAGGTCGCCACGGCAGCAAGCAGCTCATCCTCCCACCAGCTCCATTTTGGAAACACACTTCAATACATCACCTCTCTCAAGAAAAGCCCTCAGTGGTCGCTGAAAAAGTCAAGCCCCTTAGCAGACAGTGAACAAGTCCGCCGAGGACAGGAACAAGTCCCCCAAGTGCCCCAGGCCCTACATCTGCAGGTGATGAGGATGTGCCCACTTCCCTGCTCTGGGACGCTGCCTTCCAGGGGACCCCGGTGGCCCTTGTGTCAGCCACTCTGCCTGACCCCCCCAGAGCACCCCACATGGCGCTGACGGTGTGAAGGCCCACACTGAGAACTTTACACCCGCGTCCCTCCGGCCTGTGAAAGCACCTCTCAACTGAAACACAACGGTGAATGTCGCTCCACGGGCGACAGTCCCTGCCTGACTCCAGACCAGTCTCCCCTCTCTGGGCTCCCTGTCCCCCTCCAACAGGGCCACAGCTGTGCCCCTGAACTGAGACCTGTATTCAAATGTCTCTTTTCCCTCCTCCAGGGGCCGTGACCCCATCGGCAGGAGCAGGTATTGATGACCCCTTCGCCAAGCTTCCAGCGCGCAGCCTGACATGCTGATGCAGATGAGCCTCAATGCTTGAAACTGCACAGCAGAGACAGAGCATTGTCTTCGTGGAGAACACGTCTTTGGAAATCTTTACACTGTCCTCTGGAGAACAGCCTTCTTCCAGACGATGGGAAGCATCCTTTGAGTTCGGATTTTTAAATCTAGGGAACATTCCATCGTTTAAATAGAGATGGCGAAAGTAAAAGCTTTTAAAGCTGGGATATAAGTGGTGTGAATGAAAGGGGTGACTGAGCCTGGAGATAAAGTTGCTATTGGAAAACAAAGTTTGAACCTCATTAAGACTGGGTGTTTGGGGGCCGTTGGTAGCATTTGATAAACCCTTCTCAAGGTAACTTCAAAAACAGCGACCAGTATCACAGCACTATTTTTATTCTGGAGTAGCGACTAGAATAATATTCCTTTGAACTTTAAATATCCCTTTTAAACATTCCTTTTTTAAACTTTAACGTGTGTGTGACGGGAAGAAAGAGAACGAGAGAGGCAGAGAGAAAGAGAATAAGCTATTCAAAGGTACATCACAGGGTCTAATAGGCAAACAGGTTGTCAAGGGACCACCCCCACCCCACCCCGTAACTGGCACATCCACCACCCCTGTATTTGTCTTTTCTGGGGGGAGACCATGTCAGCTCCACTCCGCAGCTACAGGCACCCCATCTTACATGGCTCCTCAGACTCACCCCACAGCCAAGTCGCCCATCTCCCCACCATGCTCTGCAAGCTCCCAAGTTTCATGGCTGCTGGCACCAGTCACAGAAGCAACAGAATTTAGCTTTTAGAAAGTCACTGTCATTTCACGCCGCCCCCCACAGAGGGCAGGCAGGGCCTCTGCAGCGTGAGTGCAGGGTGGCTGGGCAGGCCTGCGGGCACAGGGAGGAGGTCAGGTGCAGAGGCATGCAGGCACAGGAAGGGGGTCAGGTGCAGAGGCGTCCAGGCAGCGGAGACTCCCTCGGGCTGGCCTTCACCGGACAGCGCCAGAAGAAGGGCAGGCGGGCCTCAGCGGGAGGGGTCTTCTTTAGGGTGGATGTTGCTCCGTTTTTTCTTATTTTAAAAAACACCTTCATCAGCACTCACTATCCCTGGAGCAACATTCCTCTCCGCAACCCCAGGAGTTTCTGCAACCCCACAGTCCACCTCTGCCGGCTGAGGCCTGTGCGCCTGGGGCCGTTCTCATCTCCTGCCCAAGCCTCTGCTGACTGACACACTCCACACAGGAGACCCTTTCAGGAGACCCTTCAAGAGCTTCTCCGGTGCCTTCACTTTCTAGGCGAGGCTTGGAGTGAACCAGGCCGACTTCCCCAGCCACCTCAGGGGTGAGATGCGACTCCTCACAGCCCTGCAGACTGGCAGACACGGCCGCAGCGGCAACAGAAACCTGTTTATAAATCCTGACCAAAGCCGCCGCCGGCAGAAAGCCCTAAGAGGAGAAAAGAAAAGGCTGGCCTCGCTCTTAATTGAACAAGGTGCCGGGCAAACGCTAACTCTCAGGCCAGCTACTCATAGCACTGAATCTAAGATGGTGGATCCCCAGGTCAGGGTCGTGGCAGCTCTCCCAGGGTCAGGGCAGGAGACCTTTCTGTGTTGAGCAGCGGTGACCCATGGGAGGCAAAAACACCCAGCAAACATCACCCAGAAGTAAAAGGATCGGAGCGCGAGTTCTCAAAACAAAAAAGTTTGCGACTAACTTCAAAGAATATAAATAAAAGCCACTGACCATCAGTCGGGAGGCTCACAGGTTATTGATACTTATTTGCTGACTGTATCTGGGAGGCAATTTGAAAACACAAGCTGCAGGGAGACAGAAGTTCCACCCGGCTCGGGAGGACGGGGTCACAGGCCCGCAGGCTCTAGGGTGAATGAGTCAGTCCAGCTTTTTACATCGCCAGCCTCTGGGGCGGCCACCAGTGACCCTGATCATGTTAAGGCACTTGGAAACGAGGGCACAGGGCACGTGCTCCCGTATTCGGGACACCTGGGCCCAAGGCACGTGCGCGTGCGCCTGCGTAAGTGTGCACACCTGAGCGTGGAAACGGTGTGACTACAGAAGAGGGGAACGCACAGAAAAAGAGTGTAAGGATTCGTGGGGGCTGGGAGGCCCCCCCAGCCTGGCCCTGTCTCCTCCTTGAGGACAACCTCCCCGTCCCGTGGGCTGTGTGCCTGGTGCCCACAGAGCATTCAAGCTGCAAAATCCGCTGGGGGTTCGGGACTCTATCCATCTGCCCGGGTAGATTGCGAACCTGGCCAGAGCAGGTGCCCAGCCCACGCTTGCGGGGTGGAAAATGGAGATTAAGATGTGACAAGTAAGTGGATCAGAGCTGAGCTTTCTACGGAGCAATGGCAGATGAAAAGCCGTGACTCCAATAGAAAAAGGGAAGCCTTGGGAGAGGCTGGGAGGGAGAAGCACAGTTAAGTTCCAGGCATTCACAGTCGGCTCTCCTACTCCGACAGAGAACAAGCCGGCCCACGCCCCCCTCTAGGGTCTCAGTTTTACATCAGCGAGTGTAACTAAACAGGGAGTCCTGAGAAGTAAGTACTGGCTCCAAAGGGAGGAGCTCTGGAATCCCATTTACCTCCAGCTGCCTTCAGGCTAGCAGCCCTCACCTAAGGATGAAAACAGCAAGCACAAACCCCTTTGCTTATTAGCCAGTCGTCACTGCACAGCTCTGGCCCCTGGAGAGGTGGTTTTCAAACAGCCAGAAGAGAAGCCTGGCATTTTCTACACTGCACCACGACCTTCCTGATACCTGTATCGTCACAATATTACCCTTACGACCTGGCCCAGCCCCGCGGGACCGGCTGCTCCCCATGACTCAGCTCGCTCAGGCCGCTGCATGCCCTCGGGGCCAGTTCTTCTGCCATTAATAAGGCAGACTTTCATAGGGACTTGGAGTCCCTTGGAGTCACAAAGTGCGTTCCTCCTTTGTGACCCTGTGTTCTGAAGCTCCCAGCACTTTTAAAAGCCCCTCCCCCTCCCCCCAGAAGGTCTTCTCATAGCAGGTATAGACTCTGAGGATGGAATGTAGAAAGGTAAACTAAACAGCAGGTGTCCGGACCCCTCCAGGTATTTAGTTCAAAATTCCACCAGGAGTTCAGTGTTCTGCTACTTCAACCAGCTGCCACCCCTCAGTTCACAAAACGGGAGCTGCAGAGCGCAGGAAGCTCCTCGCAGGTCAGGCGCGGAGACCAGGTGCCCTTCCCCACGCTGTTGCTTAGGCAACGAGCAAACACCCAGCCCTAGCACGGCTGAGGTTCCCCTCGGGGAGAGACACACGCAGAGACACGATTGCCTATCAGAACTAACAAGCGCCGCCCAAAGAAATGCAGGTTCACTCTGTGTGAAATCGAATAAAAGCCAAACTCAGGAAAACAGCAAAAAGGCGGTGATGACAGGGGTGGGGGCGGGAGTGATGTCTCTTAGGGCACAAACGTTCTAAGTGGAGTAACTAAGTCCTAGAGACCCAGGGCTCAGAAACAACAGTCATGTGACCATCAAACTGGCTGAGACCAGCCTCTTCCCACCAGGACATGAAGACGGTTCTGTAGAGAGACAGGGTGACATCCCTGTCACAGTTATCAGATGTGTCAACAGGCCACACCCCTCATCTAATGCTGAATGGCCGATGTATTCCAAATAAACAGAAATGCAGGTTGCACAGGGCAAACGTTCTTCTGTGGAACATGCTAGTCACCATGGAAACGTATGCTTTCAATCGGTCCATCTCATCTCCATGAAACTTTTTTGAACTGCAAGGTAACAGAAGGGCAACCCTAGAGGGCGGTATAAAACTTTACAGTTTCGTGCTACTTGAAGCTCCATGCCAAGCTAGGATGGCGGATTAATGGCACATTCCCCACCTGGTCCCCAGAATGCTGGCAGCAGCCTGGACCTGGGAAGCACCAAGAAAATCACTGGCCCTAAAGGGGAGAGGCGGGAGTGAGAGGCAGCTTGCCTCCAACCCCTGGTCCCTGAAACAGTCTGCATGGGCTCACAGCACAAGCTCCGCCCCATTCACTGAATTCAGTAGTTTCTTCCCTGCTCTTAATCATAAGCCGACAAGCAAAGAGTCAAGAGAAGCTATTAATGTGGAAGATGGCCACCAAACCAACTCTAGAAAAGTAACCCAAGCCGGGCACGGCGACGCATGCCTTTAAGCACAGCTACAGAGTACGACTGCGGCTAGGAATTGCTTGAGTCTGCTGGTTCAAGACCCAAGACCTGCCTGGGGCAACATAACAAGACCTAGTCTCAAAAAATAGTTGGGCACGGTGGTGCACAACTGTAATCCCAGCTACCTGGGAAGCTGAGGCTGAGGATCGTTTGATTCTGTGGTACCCCAGGCAACGTGAGCCTTCGGTTCCCTGGGCAAAATAGTGAGACCTAGTCTCAAAAAAGAAAAAAATAAAGACAGACAAGTAACCCAGGACACAAAGGTCATGCAAGAAGAAAGCTTCAGAACTGTACCAATTGCCTCTGAAAGAGCTGTCGTAAGAGCACAATTCTTAAAGATAAATCCAAAAAATGAAAGACAGGATGCCGGAGCTCCAAATGTAGCTAACAGGGGCTGAGAAAGCATATTTAAGAAAAATATGGCCAGGCATGATGGCACGTGCCTGTAAGCGGTAGCCTAGGAAGCCATGCACAGGGTCAGGGATCGTGGTTCAAGTCCCACCGGGGGCACGTAGTGAGACCTAGTTCCAAAAAAAAAAAAAAAAAAAGCTGGGTGTGGTGGTGTGTGCCTATAATCCTAACTACCTGGGAAGCTGAGGCTTGGGGTTGCTTGAATCTGTGTTACCCTGGGCAACGTGAGCCTGCGGTTCCACAGGCAAAAATAGCAAGACCTAGTCTCAAAAAAAAAAAAAAAAAAAAAAAAAAGAAGAAAAAAAGAAAAAAAAAAAAAAAAAAAAAAAAAAAAAAAAAAAAAAAAAAAAAAAAAAAAGAAAAGAGGAGAAGAGAAGAGAAGAGAAGAGAAGAGAAGAGAAGAGAAGAGAAGAGAAGAGAAGAGAAGAGAAGAGGACGAAAAATATGACCAAAAAATGTTAAGGTTAAAAAAAAGACAGAAGGTGGACCCATCAAAAAGCTAGTCGAGGAAGTAAAGCACCCCAAAAAATAAAACTGCCAGAAGGAGAGGGAAAAATGAAAACAAAGAAAAATTATCAAAGAAATTATTTAAGCGGTTTCCCAGGGTCAAGTTTCCAGAGACAAGGGGCTCAGTTCCCAAGAGAGGGGATAGAAAGAAACCCACCACCACAGTCCTGCAACCCTCCAGGGCAGGGTCATCCCAGCATTGTCCAGAAAGGAGGCACAGGCCACGTGAGGGTTTGGGGTCCCTACAGCAGACAGGGCAAGAAAGCAAAGAGCTTGCCTAGAGAATCCTACAGCAAAACTCCCCACTCAATTCCCAGAATTCTGCATGCAAGTTCCCAACCGCTTGGGGGTATTCCTGTATCTCGGGGTGAATGAGAGAGCAGGTCTAGGACATAGACCTATGTCCTAGACGGGCAGGGGCTCTGCCCAGGACAGCACCTGGGCCCCAAAGTCAGGAGGCGGGCAGGGGCTCTGCCCAGGACAGCACCTGGGCCCCAAGGCCAGGGGACAGCTCCTCTCCTTTCAACTTAACAACCACCTGTGAGATCAGCGGCTCCTCGCTGCCAGGACTGCAACAGAGGAGAGGAGGCTACAGAGCTCGACTGTAAGCTGCAGAGTTGAAAACTGCAAGCCAAGCTTGTGCTCCAGCCTTGTGGCCATGTGGGGTGGAACAGAAGTTTGGGGACTTGAAGGAGAGCGGGATGCTGGTTAGGAAGGCAAGGAAGACAGGCTGGAGAGGTAGGGGTTCAGAATGAGCTTGATGTCCCGAGTTACACTTTTCCGGATTTATTTTCTGATTTAAAGATTCTCCATGTTACCAGGGAAAGGATATTTACCGACAAAAGGATGTTACGACAAAAGGAGATGAAAGCACTAAGGGGAAAATGGAAATGAGGACTAGAGAGTCACTGGCTCGCTGGCTCCCACCTCAGTGCCCTCAAGGGAGGTTGTTAGAAGTAAACAAATCCAAAGGGCTTCTAAATTCCTCCAACCCATCTTCTCAGCATTCATCAAAATCCAACAGGGCAGAGTAGGCCCTACTGTCCGGCTCCAGGACCCAGGGGCCCCACACTCAGAGGGTCCAGCGGCCCAGGATGGCACAGGGGCCCCTGGTGGCCGAAGATCTGAGCCTCCGTGACTGGCCCTGGAGCTTGGAGAAGTGAATTAAGCCAAGAAAGCAAACACTGGACTGTTCTTACTGCACGCGGAATCTAGGAGCATCAAGCTGACAGAGCAGAAATGTGCGGGTCACAGGGGGCAGACTCAGTCACAGGCCGAGTTCCCAGCTCCCATGGCGCCTGCAGTTAATGTCTGCGTGGCAGGCCTCAGACTTGCCACGCAAGTCATGCACAATACACGTATGCACATGTGTAGCAGGGACATGTGGTTGTGGCACATGGCTCCATCAGACTGACAGGGGGCGCCTACCGCCCTGGGTGTCATTGTCTCCTGTTTAAGATTGCAATTTTTAAGGAAGATATGCTAAAATGTGAAAATGGCCCTGGTTAGAATTTTCTTTTAGAAAGATATAAGGGGGAGGAAGAAGTAAAACAGGTGTTTGTTTTTTTTTTTTTTTTTTGTAAAGTGATAACTCAGGAGCTGTTCCTGGAAGGCGGGAGAACAGAAATAAAGACATATAAAGAGGGTTATAACAAAGAAAGGGATTCCTCCATTTGTGGGATGAGCATTTTGGTCAGAGACTTTGCAGGATGAAGATGTGAGTCATGTGAGCTTGGCCGTGTGGCCAAGGCCTGGGGCCTGCAGCCTTTGGCTGGCCCAGACTAGGAGTGTGTCTGTTAAAGGAAGTGAAGGAGTTTGGAGATTTGAACTCCGTGCTGGAGTTTGTTTTGCTGTTTGACTTGTGTCTGGGAGAGGCCGTGCGAAAGTCAGGCCTGAGAAAAAAGTGAACTTGGCTGGTTCCGGTACTATGGAGCTATGTTCTACTACCTGGAGGGGACAAGGAGAAGACTGCATGGAAGAGGTGGAGCATGACAAAGGAAGATGTCTTCAAGCACGTGGAGTTCATATGAACTCTGACGTTGGTGAGATGATCAGGACTGAGAGACAGGGGTTTTGGACAGTCTGGGGAAAGGACTTTGAACAATGTTGGGAAAGGTTTTGGACAATGTTGAAGTAATGGGAGCTTTTCTAATATTTTTTTTTTTTGCAGTAATTAGGAAATCACTTTGTTTAGTAATAAATTAGTCTGCACTCTGAGAGTCTTACTTTGGCTTGGGATTTTGGTGAGAAGCCTGGGGATGGTGAAAGGAAACCACGGAAGTTTAAAAGAGGGTAAATTGAGGCAAACTAGTCTAAAGTTTAAACTGTATTTCAAAGTTTTTCTTTTTAGAGAGGGGGAGAGCTGAGAGAAGCTGGTAGCTGATTTTTACATACCAATAGTAGGTGAACAGTGAAGATGCTAATTAACTGCTAGGAGTCTACTTCCTAGAAAAGAGCAGGCAGAGGAGTTCAAAGTTCAATTCAAGCCAGGCACAGTGGCTCATGCCTGTAAGCTTCAGCCTATGAAGCAGCTGGGGCTAGGGATCACAGTTCGAGTCCCGCTCGGGGCAACACAGCAAGGCCTAGTATCAAAAAAATAGCTGGATGTGGTGGTGCGCGCCTGTAATCCCAGCTACCTGGGAAGCTGAAGCTGGAGATTGCTTGAGTTCGTGGAACCCCGGGCAATGTGAGCCTGCGGTTCCATGGGCAAAAATAGCAAGACCTAGTCTCAAAAAAAAAAAAAACCAAAGTTCAAGTCAAAAAGGTTTTTTTTCTCTTTTTGCTTTGTTTCAAGACCTTCAGTGAGGTGCTCCCTAACTGTGCGGGTTCTCTTCCTGGGGGAACTCAGCCAACTACAAGCTCCGGGGCAGGGCCTTATGTCCCAGGTGTTTCCCCAAAGCAGCAGGTTCACCTTCTTTACCCTCAGCTCCTAGCCGGGAGTCGGGAGTCAGTTCCTTACCAGAATACATGGGCCACTTCCTGTGCCTTGTAATTGTTAGTCACTCTTTTGGGGGGAGGTGCTTGCTTTTTTTTTTTTTTTTTTTTTGAGTCACTCTGCTTTTAATTCCCTTTCCTTTGTACCTGGGCTTTGGGTTAAGATGTTTTATTTTTGTTTTCCTTTAGTCAATCCAATTCCATCTGTTTCCAGTTTCCCTGGAATTCCCCATCACTGTCCCCCGACGGCAGCACCCTTTCTAGTTTCCTGCAGTGTGACAGATTTTTTTTTTTAACATCCATACTTTGTGATTTTAAAGAATGTTTGGTAAGAGGAACTAGATATATGTGTCTAGGCTGTCCTGTTACTCCAGGTATCCAGGTGGCCTCCAAAATTCCTAAAGGAACTATTTCTTTGTAACTTAAACTGTTGTATTCAAGCACACTAAACTGGAAATTGAAAAGCTGTTTTCTCAACCCCTGCTTACTCGTGAGCAAAACAGGTTTCTGAGTCGGGCACCGTGGCTCGTGTCTGTAAGCTTCAGCCTATGGGCTGGGGCTAGGGATCGGAGTTCAGGTCCCACTCCAGGCAACACAGCAAGACCTAGTCCCAAAAAATAGCTGGGCATGGTGGTGCATGCCTGTAACCCCAGCTACCTGAGAAACTGAGGCTGGGGATTGCTTGAGTCCGTGGTACCCCGGGCAACGAGAGCCTGCGGTTCCATATGCAAAAAAACAGGTTTCTGCCTGGTCACAGAGCAGTGAAACAAGGTAAGTCTCACCCAAAAAGTGCCAGTGCCTAGAGAAAGATCTGGTAACTTGGAGTTTCAAATGAAAGGTTTTTTCATTTCATTTACACAGAATCAAGTGTTTGATCCAATTTTTTTTAAAAAGGCAATTACAATAAATCTAAAGCCACTCAGGGAGTAACAGTTTGAGTTTTCAAACTTGATTCAATTTCTCTAAAAGTTATAAACCCCCAAATGTACTCTACAAATTCTACACCAAGTGCCCACCGATAAATACTTGGTAAGTGCATAACCAAGATCTTTAAGAAAAAAGATGAAGAAACAATGTGATCTTTGTCTTTTAACAACAACAAAAAAAAATGAGTGGGAAGAAAACATACATACAACTTACTTTCCACTTGAAGGTAATGATAGAGACTAGCAAATGGTTTAGTGCTAAATATCACCTTTCTTGGTTCTCAAAGAACTGCCACAGGAATTCACAACTGCTGTGGGGATGAGAAAAAAACCTGATGTGGGTGACTTTAAATTTAAATACATATAATTATCTATACTAGATATATTTATTTATATATGTATATACTGTGGTTTGCAATTGTATTAACAGAAGTACTAAGTGTATACTTAGTACCAAATAATGAGGACTATTACTTGGCTTACATGGCATTTTAAAAATCTAGAGAGTTCACCTAAAATTCGGGAGTTTCTGTTTGTTAAATAATTAGGAAGTTTGCTATCTCTGGACCTGCATTTCCATGTAAAAGCAGCCCCACGAACCAGTGGTGTGCTGGTAAACATCTCCAGTCAGCCCTGAGGAGGAAAGACTGAAAGAATCCTGAAAACCAGAAGATTTGCAAGCTATAAACACTCCACTGCGGCTGACTGGAAGCTCTCAAAGTACTGTTCAGAGGGAAGCACACACAGCCGGCGGGGTGGGCGCCAGCTCAGGCAGCTGTATGGCTGGAGAGGAGGAACTCCTGTTCTCAGGGTCCCGATGGCCACACACTTAGCTGCTTCAGGCACGGATCACCGACCCAACCCAGCCCCTCTGTCCCTTCATTCCCAAGAACTCCTGAACTACATCGAAGTGGACGGTGGTTCCGGGCCGCTGTACAAAGACAGATGACACAGCAACCACTGCTTGGATTAGTGTCACAGGGGACACGATCAGCCAGGGCTGGCAGGGAGGCAGCACCTTCCAAGATGAGCTGAGAACACACCGCCAGCAGAGAACTGTTGTGTACACAGCAGAATCTGGAAAACATCGTTTCATTCCACGATGCTGTTTCACCATAAAGAAATGACAACATTCAAAGGTCTGCTTGGATTCCCTGTACTGTGTTTCCATTAGTCTCGGTTTCCAAGAACCTATAGACATTGAGTGAGGATTACTGTACTGGGGGTGTCTGCACAAGACAGTGGTTCTCGGGGTGCTGGGAAGGGAGAGGGGAGGTGGGAGCACACTGGGGCGGTTAAGACACGTATTCTAAGAGGAAAACAGTGATTTCACCTCAGGACTTTGACTCTGATGTTGTACATTGACTCGCAAATGACATTAAAATAGCTCACATTTTTGTGGGTGTTAAGGAGAAGCATGGAGTTGCTACAGATCCAGAAACATTTGTTTAAAGGAAACTAGTAAGCCTGCCTCTGGAGTCTAAGAGCCTTTCAGTGGGAGACTGTTTCCAATATCCATTATGCTAATTAACAAGCCATTGTTTTCACCTTCTAACACTTATTGTGCTAATTTTACCTATTAGGAAACTACTGAAATAGCAGAGACGTTTCTAGTAGTTCTCGCTGGGAGGTCACCTGGGAGGTCACCTTTCGGATGAAAGGCCAGGGTGGTCGGCCCCAGGAGGCCACCGTTGATTAAAGCAGCTGGCCACACCTGGACGGGGTCTCTGGCAAACATGCAAAACTGGCCCCACCTGAGGCTTGCCGTTTCCAGGAGACTTTTTAAAAGGGAAATAGGCTAGTGGGAGAGGCTCTTCAAGGCCATTGTTCACAAGCAGGAAATAACTGAAGGCAAAACCACTACTAGTGACTCCGACCTTTAGAAAAGGCAGTAAATTCAGCCCTCGTTTTGCAAATCAAAAGGCGGTTTGGCCACATGGGGTGTGAGGAGAGGGGTCCCCAGTATCTCTGGGCGGCCTTCCCGGCCTGTCTGCGCAGGACAGCAGAGGCTG
>PVHY01028251.1:0-15395 GCA_004024945.1 Uropsilus gracilis | reverse complement strand
GTGGGGGGAGGCCTGGTGGGAGGGAGGCCTAGTAGGAGTGGCCTCGTGGGGGAGGTGTGGTGGGGGAAGCCTGGTAGGGGAGGCCTGATTGGTGGAGGTCTGGTAGAGGCCTAGTTGGAGTGGCCTAGTAGGGTGGTCTGGGAGGGAAAGACCTGGTTGGGGAGGCTTTGTGGGGGCAGCCTAGTCAGGGGGAGGCTTGGTGGGGGAGGAGAGACCAGCTTCTCTGGAACTGGGGACTCCACGGTGGGTCTCCCGCCCCATATTCCCCACTGCTCCAGGTCCCCCTCCATGTTTCAGGATGTCCTCTCCAGGTCTTGCCTTATCCTTTGGAATCTCTTCCGTCTGTCTCCTCACCCAATGTCTTCAGGTATCTGGGACAATCTGGTGGGCTAATTGGAGGAAGGAATTCACAGAATAAGGCTGGTGATCATGATGAGGGACTCGCCTGTTTCAGAGAACATGTTTCTATTTACTAGTCTGGTCAGTTAATGTGGGGACCTGGGACACAGAGACACGTCTGTTGCTCCATGGAGAAGGATGTCCTTCAGCAGAAGCTTCCTTGGTTAGACCTCAACATGTGTTCCAAATCTGACGGCAGAGCAACTTCCACAAATACAAACTGGTTAAAATCCTGCTTCTTGCTTTGTGAAGCAGGGAGCCACCACGCAGAACACGAGAAGAGCGTCATCACCATTAGTTTTCTCAGTGACCGATGAGAAAGGTTGGCGTCAATCCCTTCCAAGCTGGAATTTTCTGTGGGACCTCAATGCACCACGGGGAAAACCCCACTGTATCATAATTCACAGTCTTTGTTTCCCTGACCTTGTAAGGGAGCAGGATTCAGATATACTGCACCCAGGTCTGGACCTTCCAAGGAGGCAGAAGACACCCAAACCCAAGGAAGGAAGTCAGAGTAGCTAAACTGAGCATCATAATGGAGACTTGAGCCTCAGGAGGAGTGGGAAGGGGAGAGAGGTGTGAAGTCACACAGCCTGGGCTCTGTGAGACTTATTTTCTATTTTATTTTTGGAGACTAGGTCTCGCTGTGTTGCCCAGGGTATCGTAGACCCAAGTTGCCCAGGGTACCGTGTACTCAAGCCATCCCCAGCCTCAGCCTCCCAGGTGGCTGGGATTACAGGCACCTGCCACAGGGCCTGGCTGATTTTTTGAGACCAGATCTCGCTATGTTGCCCAGGATAGTCTCGAACCCGTGAACTCAAGCAATCCCAAACCTCTTGCCTCCCAGCATGTGGACAACAGGCAGGTGCCACCATGGAGACTTTTAATCTGACTTCAAGAGAAGGAAGGGGAGTGAGATCCCAGGAAGTTGCTGGCATCTGTGTGGAGGGCACCGAGAACGGTAGAGACAGAAAGAACAGATTTTAAAGATATCTTGCTACCTGTTATGCAAACACTCCCTGCTTTGATGTTTTCTTCAGAAGCTGGGTGTCCATTTGAATTGCTTTGGAATAGGTCATTTTCAGGGACACGTGTCTCTTTGGACTCAGCTTCATGCTGAGATCTGACATCAGGATGGTCTGGCAAGAACTAGAGCAACCACTCTTGGTGAAGCCAGAGTGCATGACCCACATCTCCCTTGGCCACATCCTCGTCCCTGAGCTGCCTGCTCTGACTTGCTGGGCTCTCGGTATGCCAGATAGAAATCACCCTCTGACTATGCCCTCATCGTCTCTCTGACTCTGACGCCATTGGGTAAGTCAGTCTGGCCTCCTTCTCTGTCCCAGACACTGACCACAGGGACATCGAGACTTTCTGGGTACATGTCTGAGTTGCTGCATTTTGGCAGGGACACTTTCACAGAGCGGGGCTGTGCAGCTTGGCCTTGTGAATGGGGCTCACTGTAGCCCTGTGGAGACCAGGTAGCGCAACCCCGTTCCAGGCCTCGCCTGGGAGCGGATGTCTGGTTCCACACCACAGCCCGCCTCCCCAGGAGGCGGTTCTCATTACCCGCATTTTCCTCTGGCCTGCAAACAGGACTTCTCATAAATCCCTTCAGAACAGGGCTCGAGGGTTTAGACCAGATTGCTCAGCAGGGCTCTGGGTATCTGGCAAACAAGGAATCATTGAGATAGACCCGGAGTAGCCTGGCGTGGGGCAGGCCGGCTTGCGAGGGCCACTTTGTCTCTGCCTTGCAGGTCAGAGCGCTCGAAAGAGACAGTATTCGCAAGGGGCTTGCCGTTCCCAAGGAACCCCAGGCAGGGGTGGAGACAGCTGAGACAGCTGAGACAGAGCTCAGACCCTGGCTGATGTGGTATCAGGGTCCACCAGAGGATGAGTGAGGTGTTTTTCCACACTTCCCAGGAACCAGTAACCTCTCACCGAGAATTTCCACATCATCGTGGCTGATGTACCAGAGAAACCTGTTGTCACCTCCAGTACAGACTTCTAAGAGCCCATGATTACGTTTTTAATTGCTCAAGTAGAACATGCTGGTTTTGACCATTTAGAACATTCAGAAGCATGTGAATTGATTGTATTTCTTAATTTTTAAGTTATCGTACAATATTGGTCATGTTTGTATGGTTGTATTGTACCCCTTAGTCTACCCCCCACCTCCTTTTTCCCCTTTCCCCCCTTCTGGTCACTCCAACTCCTCTCGCTGCAAGCTGTTGGTCCACGTTTGGCCCGCTGATCTCTTTTTCTGAAACTATGTCCGTTTTTCCTGGGTGCAGACTGGCACTCCCAGACAGCAGCAGATGAGGCTGCTCGGATCTCCAGGAGTAGCTGAAGCAGATAGCCAGGCTGAGGACATTGGGAGCGTGTAGGATGGATGCGGCACGCATCTCCAAGATCCTGCTGGTGTCTGTCACCTGTTGCTTGTTCTGTGCCATACAGTTCTGATATCTGGGGATGGGATTCCAACTCCCAGCCTCTTGTGGTGGAGGCATTTCCTGCTGGGGCAGACTTCCCCAGGTGGTTGGTCTGGCTCCTCTCCTCTCTCCTGCTAGCCGTTCTGCCCCTGGGGTCATAGCCAATTGTTGTGGCTTTCCTCCCCCATTGGATCCGTAAAGGAGGGAGCCTCTTTCACATGCACATTACCGTGGACCTGGGTTTGAGTCCCCAGTGCCAGAGATGATGCAGGTAGAAATACGTGACCGGTCACCTCAGTTGCTGGCTTTTCTCACTGGTTCCTGACTCACTGCTTGTCCCACCCAGGTGGTGAGTGTATCCAGGGCCATTATTGCTTCCTTTCCTCTGCATTATATCTACAGCTGGATAGATGGATTTTTCACTCCCAGTGCAGGTGTGATCGAGTTTGGAGTAGACCAGAGGGGGGGAGTTATCTCCCCCACCCCCACCCCCAGCAGAGTGCCTGGCCTCACACCCTGCCCACATGGAGGCAGATGCCAGCTTCCCCAACCTGAGATCCCTGGACCCAGAATCCATGAGACCCTGAGGTCCAGTGGCAGAGAACTCACCCTTGTCTCCCACCCCCGCCAGTGGCCTAGGCCACGGTGGGGGAGAAGCATGTGCATTTAATAGCATCCCCTCCTCTTCCCCCTGATCTCTCCTTCCAGAGGCAGTCATCCTTAATGACCAAGAGGGCATCCTTCCAGAACTTTTTCCATGCAAGGCTGGTCTTCCATCCCAGAAGACAGGAGACAAAGTGCTGATGCTACTGTTTTCGATTAGGAGACACGCAGGATGGCACACTTGGGACTGGTTAAAACCTGGTGAGATGCAGAGGCCAAAGTCAGTGCCTTGTTCTGAGTCAAAGATTTTTCCAGCAACCTCGCCTCTGTCCCGTGGGCTCTGTTGGCTCATAGATCAAGTTTTCAATGCAGCTTTAAAAGTGCAGGTCCACGTTTGATGTATCTATTGTTGCAGCAGGTGGTGAGGCTTTGGGGCTGTACCTGGCCCAAGGCAGGTTTCAGAGTTGATGACCAATCCCCAAGGGCTTCCTGATGAAGAGCTGCTTTCAGTTTCTGGAAATTTCTAGATTCTCTCTCTCTCTCTCTCTCTCTCTCTCTCTCTCTTTTAGAGACTAGGTCTCGCTATGTTGCCCAGGGTAGTCCTGAACCCACAGACTCAAGTGATCCCTAGTCTCAGTCTCCCAGGTAGCTGGGATTACAGGTGTGCACCACCATACCCAGCTACTTTTTGAGTCTAGGTCTTACTATGTTGCCCAGGGTAGTCTCAAGCCCCCAGACTTAAGTGATTCCTAACCTCCACCTCCTAAGTATCTGGGATTATAGGCACGTGCCACCATACCTGGCTGAGGAAACTTCTAGGTTTTCCTGATGACTTGGGGATGGGGCAGTAGAGGCCAGCACAGAGGGTGGAGGTCCATGACCAAGGTTTTCCCCCTGCATGCATTTTCATTTCCAGAAATCTTGGGGAGAAGGTATGTGCTCCTTCTCCTGTTGGCTGCCACCCAGGTGTTGGGATGGGCTGTGAGGCTGGGAGCCATGGTGCAAGGTGCTTGTTCCGAAATCTGTGGAGAAATGGGAGCAGCGCATTCTAACTTCAACGGCCACTCTGTGCTCAGTAGCATGGGCCCTTTCTTCCCCTCTCCCTTTGCTTAACAACTGCTTTTTCAATAACATACTCATTAGTAATAAAGTGATATTATAGATTGCATTATACTACTTATATTTATATTATCCATTGTTTATAGATCAAATATTTTATATTTTTAACAGAATAGCATTGTTAACAACAGCGATGACGGGGTGCCTGCTTAATCTCAGGCACCCTTCTAGGTGTTGGGTATATGCTGATGAGCCAAATGAATATTCCTGCCCTGGTTGTACCTGTAGCCGTGGGAGGAGAAAGCTATGAACACTGGGTGAACCCAGGGAGGAGAAGCCAGCACGGTACCTTAAACGTCGATAAACACGGCACAGCAGAAAGCAAAGGGAACTGGAAGAACGGGAAGGGCCGTGGAGCAGGTATGAACAACATGAGAAAGACAAGGTTTGACACAGGGGAGGGAATCAGGGGAATTCCTCGGGGGAAGGAAACGTCAACCTGGGTCCCCAGCAAGGACTTGAGTTCTGAGTCGTCCCCTTCCCAGGCCAAGTCACCCTGCTAATTTTCTTTCTTTTTTTTTTTTAACCTGCCCCCCCCTTACGAATTAGAACCCCAAATGTACTTCATCAGGAGGTGAGTGAGGAGGGGAGACGGTGAACTCTCCCTGGGAAGGAAAGGACCTGCATGAACAGTGACAGACTCGTGCGTGGCCACGTGGCATCCAGAGATGACAGGAGCTTTGCGTGGCCCAGAGTGAGGCTGGGACCATGTGGCACTAAGCCCGGGGGTTGATCCAGCTGCTCACAGATGTGACCGGGGAACAAGCCATCTCTCCCTCTCCCGAGGTTTCATAATCAGGAATGGGTTCTCCTGGCTTCCTCTTGAAAGTCATACGCAATACCCCGAGGAGTAACTCATCAGACGAGGTTAAGATCAAGTCAGTGATTGATTCCTTTTCTCCCTTTGCTGGGAGAGGGTTGGGACCGAGCTGGGGGGGGAGAGCAAGGCTGCAGAAGGATGTGGAAAGGCGAGATATGCGGACCCCCCCCAGGCAACCCAGGTCGGTCATATCCACCTATACGTGGAGAGAAAGAAGCCGCGACACCTGTCCTGAGCGGCTCCTGGAAAACAGAGGGGCGATGCAGCCTTTGAGAAGTCAGGAGAAAGCTGCCTACGAACAGTGACCGGGCCTCTGCGGTTGCCTTCTTTTCAATTCCTCAAGCAGGGCGGGAAATGCACGCCATGATCTCTTCTTACAGTCTCTTGCTTACTTAAGAACTGGATCTACATCCTCACAAGTGAGGATCTGGACTCAGGAGTTTTACTGAAAATCTCAGCATCCTGAGGATAAATGATTTCTGGGGGTTGGGTCCGTGGGTGATTATGGGGGTTACCTGTTCGCCTCTGGGGGTGCACAGAACAAACATAATTTCCATCGGTCCTTCTCCCAGTTTGAGAATTCTCTCTAATTGCCTCGTCAAAGACCTGCTTCTGAGGGAGGACCTCCTCCCTGCCCCTCACGCTTGTGCAAAGGCTGCTTTGGATATCTGTGAATGGCCATATCTCAGGCGCCATGGGCCCAGGCTTGCGTGGGGTGGAGGCTGTTTTACATGCCTGGGTGCTGTGGGATGGATGAGTCATTCATGTTCCACTGGTGTCCAGCAGATTTTGAAAGACTTTTACACACAATATTCATTCAATTACTATAATGTCCTGGTAGATACTTTCATTAGGTTCAATTTATCTTTTATTTATTTATTTTTTTGAGGCTAGGTCTCGCTATTTTTGCCCATGGAACCGCAGGCTCATGTTGCCTGGGGTTTCACGGACTCAAGCCATCCCCACCCTCAGCTTCCCAGGTAGCTGGGATTACAGGCACGCGCCACCACACTCAGGTATATTTTTTTGGAACTAGGTCTCGCACTGTGTCCCCGGTGGGACTCAAACCACGATCCCTGACCCTGACCGTGGCTTTCTAGGCTGCCGCTTACAGGCATGTGCTACCGTGCCCGGCCTGTTCATTAGTTTCAACTTAAACATGAAGCACATGCTAGAAAGGTTAGGCGAACCATCTAAAGACACAGCTGTCAATCAGCGGAACTTTAGCCCAGATTCAGCTTTGATGGGTACCCAGAAATTCCTTCTTTGGGATTTTCAAAGAAGGTGGCACGAATGTGCCCTGAATATTGGCTGAATGTACTTTATGCCATAATCAATAGAAGTGACAGGTCAGTCTCTCTCTTCTTGATCTCACATTTAAAAAAAAATTTTTTTTAAACAAGAACACTGAAACTGGATGATTCAGGGTTGAAAAATGGGTCTGCTCAGGGAGGCATTCAAGAGACATTCTGATGCGGAATGTCCCCCCAGCCTCTATCCCCACAACTCCCACCAAGTTTTGTAGCAATGAGACACGTGACCCCCAAAGTGATTTCATTCATACTTTTCGTAACGGCAAAAGATAAGCGTTTGTTTCTGCTGTTGGGCATTTTTCAGTGAGTGATCACATTCGCTGCTGAGCCTGGCTTCGTACAGCGGTTCTCAAATTTCAGTGGGTAGGAAAGATAGGCCAGGTGGCTTGTTAAAAATACCAGACTGAGCTACCACCCCATCCCTGGGAGAATGGCTGGCATAAAAAGAATGGAATTAGTAAATGCTGGCAAGGACGCGGTGGAAAAGACTTTGCTTCCACGCTGTGTGGGATGCGAGCTGGTATAGCTCCTGTGGAAACCATTGTGGAGATTACCCAACGTCATAAAAAAGGGACATCTGTGTGTGCCAACAATACCTCCACCGGGAATTTATCCAAATAACATGAATCCTTTAATACAAAAAGATCTATACCTGTGTGCACAGCACCAGCGTTCACAATTGCCAAGTTATGGGATTCCCCTGAGCGCCCTTCAACAATGAATGGCTAGAGAAAGGGTGGCATATACACTCAGTGGGATATTACACGGTCATGAAAAAAAAACCAAAATGGTGGCATTTGGAACAAAAATGAGCATTTGGGTGACTTTGCTGAGTGAAATCAGTCAAAAAGAAAAGTTAGATTGTGAATAATTTTACTTATCTGCAGAATGCAGACCACCCTCCCCCCAACAATTATACCCACACAAGAGAAAGAGAAAGAAGATGCTGAGTATCAGAGGAAACTGGGGAAATGTGGCGGAGGTGGTAGAGGGGGGCAGATGGGCATCAGTGATTTGATGGGGGAAAAATGCAGAAAAAGAATATGCGATATAAGGTGCTGAGAGCCATGAGTGGCATCATTGTCTCCATGAGACGATCTAAAATTCTAATTTAAATCTATGCACATGTCTAAAAGGAAGGAAAACATACAGCTTCTCTGAGCACACTGATTTCAGAGGTCCATATTTAGCATCATATTAAGGCGACTCTGATCCAAGTGATTCAATAGACACAATTGTATGGTCACTCAGAAAACTGTGTTCCTTGCATGACTTGACGCTTCAGGGACAAATGGCAGCAGCCCGTTGATCTTTACCTGAAGTCTGGCTTCAGAACTCTTTCAGGGTTTGCTTCTGTTACTTTATATTGGCTGATGGCTGAGGGTTCTCTGTACCAACTTGCCATGGTGTCCGGGTTTTTTATCTGCTTGGAAAACAGGGGTCAGGAGCCAAGGGTCAAGGGTGAGAGCCCAGGGGCCCAGGAATGGCGCACCTTTTCAAATGTCTCCTATGTCCTAACATGATCAAAAGCATTATCTGTGTCTGCAGGTCGCTGGCCCAGATGTCTTCCTGATGACTCAGAGGCATGAGTATGAGGCATCACTGCTGATTGCTCAAATTCTGCTCTTGCTTCTCTTCTTGCCTTGTTAAATATTTGCTGTCTGTCTGCATGGGGAGAGGACATGTCAACGAAAAGCAGATGGAGACGGTTGTGACTGATGCCCCTTTGTACCTCTCTGCGGTTTCATTTTCTAGAGAAACACACAGTGGGCACAAGGGCTAGCCATGGCTTCTCCAAAAGGGCTGTTCATAAAAGCCATCTCCCCACCCCATCTGGGTCAGTCTGCTTGTTTGGTCTGTGCGTGGGTTTATGGCACCTTTGTTTGCTCACCTGTAACAGAGGTACTTGGATTCCAGATGTTTTTAGGAAGCTTTCTAAACGAGCCTCTAAAATGCTAAATAGCAGCAATCACTTCTAAAGGCATGTAACTTTGTGAGAAGTTCTGACCGCTTATCGTTTGGAAGGTGTTTTGGGTCCAAACTGAGCATTTCATTAATAGCTGCCAAGGTTTGTTTGTCTATAAATGGACTCTGTTGAGCTTGATGCTTTTCTCCTAGTAAATTCAATAGGATGTTATGCTGATATTTTAAGGAATGTCTAGTTTATTCAATTGAGGCCCCCACAAAATGCACTGAAAGAAATAACTAAGTGGTGATAGTATGAATACACCCACATGAACTTATTTCCATAAAGAATGTGCTTATATTTTTAAAGAACTCAGGGAAAGCAAGAACTATTAGATTTAAGGGAAATTTCCAATAAATAGAAATGTAAGCAAAGAATATGTCCTCCAAGAAGCTTCAGCAATTATCCACTTATGAACAATTTTTTAAATTTTCCTATATTTTCTCTTACTGACTGATTATTTTGAAACAAATCCTAGATGTACTAGTAATTTCATGACATAAATATTTTGGGAAATATTCTAAAAGACATAATCATAAAACAAAAAATAATATGAAATAACCACTCATTCCTTTATTACTTTTTATATGAATCAGAGTCCCAGAAAATCTGTACAATGATATTTAGCAACCGGCTAAGTATCTTTTAAACTTCTTTCAATCATTAGACAACCTTCCCCATTTCTTTTCCTTTTTCCTGCATTTTTTTCTTGCTGGTATTGAAGAAACTGTATAGTTTGCGCCTGATTTCCCACCATTAGGATTTTGCTGATTCCATTCCCATGATTGTATTAGATAAAAGAAAATTCATCATGTGTTCCTACTTCCAATTGAAATTCAGTGCTAAGTGTTTTTATTTAACTTCTTTTTATATCAGTCTTCTTTTTTCTCTATTCTCCAGAATCCCAGTTCTTAACAATAGCGACATAATTACTCACCTGTTTATTCTGTACTACAAGGCAAAACAATCTCAGGAAAACAATGCCAACACTCCTACTGATGCCATGATTATTGAAACTAATTTGCAATAATTTTGTTTTGCAATTGTTTCTGTCTCCGGGTATGTCCAATTAAATTCAGCAGCATGCAGGTAAATGTTTAACAATTGACATGCCAAGAATGAAGCAATAATAACCAGACCACAATAAGCAAAAGCCTGATTTGTAGCATTTGCTGATTTCCATGGCATCAACACACCTCTGGGCTGTTTCTAGGCTGCTGACTGAGCACAGAGTGGTGAAGAGAAAGCAGCTAGGAGAGCAGGGAAGACCTAGCCTAGAGAAATGACTGTCCTTGATGCTGGGGAGAGTGTCAGCTTTCAAGCTGCCCCATGCTGTTGTGGTTTGCTACCAGCTGGGTACACAGGTTCATTTACTCCTCTTCACTTTAAAGTTCTAGGATTGCTTTTTACACTTTGCTTCAGAATTTATGGTTTCAAAGTCATTGTTCACATTGTTTCAAACTCAAATCTACAAGAATACAAAAAAAAAAAAAATCAAGCTTCCTTTCCCACATCCCCTCAACCTATGTGCTCACTCTGCTACAGATATTTAAAAGATTCTGGTATCTTCCCATTAAGAAAAAACCAGCAGCACTTTAATTTACACACTTTTTTTTTTTTTACACCTTGCCCTTTTCACTTAAAATACATTGGAGGTCAACCTAGAAGTATGTGGAGATTCTTTTTCAATAGAATTAGACTCTGTTTTCTCAATGAATCCTGGCTTATTTAACTAGCTTCCCTTTTGATAAACGGTTGAATTCCTTCCAATAATTTTAAAGATTAACTTTTTAATATGACTATGTAGTACTTTTCAGTAGTTTAAAACTGAGATGGTACCAAGAGTAGCCAGTGGAGATACCATTTTCACCTCTTTCCCCCAGACAACTGTTTCTTATCCCCAGAGGCAAACTGGTGTTTTAATGTGTATTTCGCTTATAGACTCTCCTATCTGTGCTTGTATGACAAGGGCTATTATTGTCACTTTTATTTAGTGAGGAGGATAAAAAACAAGAAGAGAGCTCAGATATTTCAATCCACTTTAGTTACTGGCAAGTCACTGAACATGGGACTGGGCCTTCAGCATCTAGAGTACAGTTGACTTTTTTATTGTGCGCATTATATCACTGATGGGCACCCACATCAGAATAGCAGAGTCACAGAACTATTATTTATTAAATTCCCTTTATCTGAATTGAAACGAGGGAGTAGTGATCTGGGAGGAATAGTAGCCTCACCACCATCACCATCAAATAATAAATTTTCTCTAATTATTGTATTCTCCTATGAACAAATGGTAGTCTGCTGAGAGATAAAGGAAATCAAGCAAGATGCCTTTTTCTAAAGTAAATGAAATTGATTCAGACATAGCTTGGAAAATAGACAAAAGATGCACATTTTGTTTTATGAGAGGTGGTGCAACTAGACCTTAGTACTAAAGAGAAAAAAAAACCACATCACAATTAGCAACTGTTGATATTATATGTTATAATTAGCAGTAAGATTTTATGGGTATTTTTGTCAGAAGGAAAGTGAGACTTTGAATATTCGTTGTCTGTGGAAATCAGCTTCCACGTGCCACTTGTAGTATTCTGGCCTCTCTGTGGTCCCTTTCACACTCAGTCAAGGTTGACTTCATGTGACCAATAAATATGGTAGAGATGACAATTGTGACTTCCAAGGTTACATCATAAAAGGCATTGTAGCCAGGCCTGGTGGCGTGCGCCTGTTGTCCAAGCACTAGAAGGCAAGAGGCTCGGGATCCCTTGAGTTAGTGGGTTCGAGACTACCTCTGGCAACATACTAAGACCTGGTCTTGAAAAAAGCAGCTGAGCACTGTGGCGGGTGCCTATAATTCCAGCTACCTGGGAGGCTGAGGCTGGGGATCGCTTGAGTCCATGGTATCCTGGGCAACATACTAAGACCTAGTCTCCAAAAAAAAAAGAAAGAGTCATTGCAACTTGTGTGTTGGTTTCCTGGATTCCTTGCCCTGGGAGAATTCACCCCTGCAAGGACATTCAAGGAGCTCTGGGGAACCAACCACAAGGGGAGAAGCTGACCAATAGCCACCACTAACTTGGTGACCACTGCACAACCAGTTTGGATGTGGCTCCTGCAGTCCTGACAGGAGATGGCAGAGGACTGTGGCCCTGGCTGTGTCTGTCTGCAGCCTCTCAAAAGCCTAAGGCCAGAACTGGCCAGCTGTGCCTCCCAAACTCCATACCAAAGAGAAACAATCAACATTGTTGTTGCCTTAAGTCACACGTTTTGGGGGAGAGTTTTTGACTCAGTGTTTGAAAATGAATACATTGTCTGAATCACAAGTTGGTAGATAACTAGGTTCACAATTACACCGTGAGACAAAATTTTCTAAAATAGTATCTATTACTCCTGGTCACCGGTTCTGGATAGAAACAGTGAAAAAGAGCAGTATAAATGAGGTTATAAGAAAAAAATAGAAAGCACTTCACTCCTATTTTCACATCGGTCATATTATCCCCCCTTGTGTAGTTTAAAAACCCAAGATACAAAGAGGAAAGAAATTTCCCTGAGTTGTACACTACTTACTTAGTGGTTTTGCAGTATTTGGATACAAGCATGACTAACTAAACTATAGGCATTTCTCTGTATTACACAAACCTTGGGAGGGAAGTGAGATTAAATGCTAGTACCTTTTCCATGAAAATTCTCTTTATAGCAAAGATATACGTAAACTTGGTTTTGATTCTTCTATTTATCCACACAATGAACAAATAACTACCGAATACCTACAGTGTGTTAGGTGCTGTGCTAGAGATGGAGAAACTGAGGTGAACTGAGGGTCACACCTGGTTCCTGCTCTTAAGGGGATGACGGCATGGTGGATGATATTGGCTTTAAAAAAGTAAACACTCACTGAATATGGCTAATTCCAATTGCGTGCTTTAGGAAAGGATGACATCCTTCAGAATAAGTACATTGACACTCAAGAAAAGCTGGATATTTTAGCTGTCAGCTGAAAAACTTACCGAGATGAAGACTGGGAATCAGAGTTCCAGGGAAAGGGAACAACACGTGCTTAGACATTCATGTGAAACAATGAGCTTGTTTATGGAATCACAGTAGTGCCTCTGGAGAGTAACGCATGCGGGGAAGAAAGGGTCAGTTTGGAGAAGGCACTGAGACCAGACCTCATGTGTGACTTAGCGTAGGACGTGCTATGGGATATGGACTTCATCTTAAGAGTCAAGGAACAGATGTGAGAGGTTTTCCATTTTTTTCTTTTTTTATTTTGAGACTAGGTCTCACTATTTTTGCTCGTGGAACCACAGGTTCACGTTGCCTGGGGTACCACAGACTCAAGCCATCCCCAGTCTCAGCTTCCCAGGTAGCTGGGATTATAGGCTCATGCCACCACGCCCAGCTATTTTTTTTTTTTTTTTTTGGAACTAGGTCTCACTACATACTCAAACCGTGATCCCTGACCCCAGCTGTGGCTTCCTAGGCTGCCACCGTGCCTAGCTTTGGTTTTCTATTTCTGATTTGCATTTAAAGAGCATTCTAGCAGCTATGCGGACAAAGGTAGGGGACATAGGGGAGAAGTGGAGGCACCAGAGGGAGTTCTGCGCAGTTCTCATTCAATGTGATGACATGGTATCCTACTATGCTCATAGGACTGGTTTGGATAACTAGATGAATTCAAGACTCAGGAATGGGTGGAATGTGAAGACAAAGGAAGGCTGATAGAAATGAATGCTAGGGTAAATCAAAGAGATGTTTATAAAGCTAGCAAAGACTAGAGTAAGAACAGATTTGGCTGAGGTATTAAGAAGTCAATTTAGTCGGGTGTGGTGGTGTGCGACTGTAATCCAAGCACTGGGAGGCAAAGAGGTCGGGGATTGCTTGACTTCATGGGTCCAAGACTTACCCCGGCAACATAGCGAGACCTGGTCTTGAAAACTCAGCCAGGCACAGTGGTGGGCACCTGTAATCCCAGCTACCTGGGAGGCTGAGGATCACTTGAGTCCATGGGATCAGGACTCCCCCAGGGAACACAGTGAGACCTAGTCTCAAAAAAATAAAGTCCATTATATATTGTCAATTCCATAGCATTTGGGCAAGGTAAAGGGATGTGACCTGTCCTTGGGAAAGGATTTGTCTGATAGCCACATTGTAGTTTTGACTGCAACCAGCTTCAGAGAGCATCTATCAGCCATTACCTAGATACCTTCTCTCTTGCTTTATCTTCCACTAATCATCGATCTCATGTTTGAGGCTCTCAAACTGCAGATAAGGAAATGTGTTACTTGTTAGCTCTGGCCAGACAATCCTTTAGGATTAAGTGAGTGACTGCTAACCACATCAGAGAGGTCACCTGGAAGGACTGCTTTGAAGAAAGCACCCCCACGCTCTTCCTTTTTGATCACTGCCAAGGAGTAGGGAATTCTGTTCTTCAAAGATCATGTGTTTGTGATAAAAATCTTCACTGTTTACTGCTCTGTGACATACTGTCTCTGGATGTCTTCAGGATAAAATACATTCAGGTCACAGGGCTGGTCACTAGTGTCTGAAAACTTGGATGGCTATATCCCTTATTTATTTGGCTATGTTAACATTCCAAAGAGATGCATCAGGGAGAGCCTCCTTTCAGAATTTCAGGGGCTAGTTTACCTTTTAGGTAACTACCAGAGGTCCTGAGGGGCAGCAAGACATGACTCTAATTCTCCAAGTCACCTCTTGAGATAAAAGTAGGCCCTAGGATCTATTGTAATATATCAAAAATAAAATATTAAAACATTTTAAAGTATTAAAAAAATAGATCTTTTCTGTAATTTGGCAGTTATTTAGTGGTTCTAAAAATGGCTCTTGGATGGTGTTATTTTCTGAAAAACAGAAAGGACAACTTTTACAATGAGACTTTCTCTTTCTTGAATTGGTCTTCTTGCCAGTGGGATTTCTCTCAAATTGCTTGTATTCTTTCTGAGTGTGGTTAGAAGCTTAGAAATGTGAGCTCATTAGTTCCAGGCGTGGAGTGGAAAGAACCTCACCTGGGCATGTGGGATCTCTCTGGGAGCCAGCGCCTTACCTCTGAGTCAACCACCTGTAGCCTATTTCTTTATGAGAAGTAACACACTTTGAGGAATCCTTGGCTTGAGGGGTTACGTGAGAATTAATGAGCTCAGTGTGAGCTCAGATACACCGAGCTTATGATGCTGAGGTGAGATGTTGTGGATCCCTTCTCTTTGGAGAAGTTTCCCTCCATTCGGCCTCCCCTCATCCCCCTAGCTCTACCTCAGCAAAGACCCTTTCCTCTCTGCCCTGGGTGTTTGAAGAGATTGAATCCGGCGTGTAGCCCTATGATCTCGCCTCTTCCATGTGGCCCCTGTAATCTTTCCCAAAGTCTCAATTAGGTTCTTCTGGACCTGTGCATAAGCCTTTGCATATGCTGGAACCCTGTCCCCCACTGGCTTGAAACATGATTCCTGCTCCTTTCTTGTCCTCATTTAAGCTCACCACCTCTAAAGGGTCCCTGGTCTACCCACCTTCCTCATCTACTTCCCGCTCTCTGTTTACTAAGGCTGGGACTCTGTTTCAGAGGTTAACCCCTTTCACAGGGTTCTCAAATTGCACATTGTGTGGAACTTCAGTGTCCCAGCCCTCAGCTTTCTGAGGAAAAGCACGAGAGCCCCTCTGTGAACAACCCCCAGGAGAAGGTTCTCCTCTCTCCTTTGTTCACGCAGGAGACTTCTTAGGAAGCCTCCATT
>PVHY01028250.1:0-15401 GCA_004024945.1 Uropsilus gracilis | reverse complement strand
GTTGTCTCAAACCCACGGACTCAAGTGATCCCTAGCCTCAGCCTCCCAAGTAACTGGGATTACAGGTGCACGGCACCGCGCTCAGCTTCAAGTAAAAGTCTTAAATATATTTTTGTCTCTTCTACATTTGCCACTTCAATCACAACAGTTCCGTTTTCAGAGAAGTGAATTTTGCCTCTGCCTGAAAGGTATTCCTGGGAGGGCTAGCCTTACAGGATGTACAAACATTCAGGTTTTGCTAATCACTTCCAACGCCATGTGCTCCAGGCTGTGTGCTCGTCCATCATCTCCAATTCCAGCCACAATGGAAAGGAGGAATTGTTTCCATTTTACAGATGAGAAACTGAGGCTCTGGTGAAGTCCGCTCCCTTGCGGCAGGATTCCCAGATCCCAGAGTTTCTGTTTTCCTAGTTAGGACCTGTCAGCTCTTAGAACTGGTGTAAAGGAACTGCAAAGGGGAAATAATTCAACAGTCCGTAGAACTCCTTTGGGGGAAGGGAAGGAAATCTCCAAACCTCCCCTCCCCCAAGGACTCAGCAATACTACCAGGTAGCAGGCTACGGACTGAACCCAGCTGCACCCCTAACTGGAAATTCCAGCCTGTTGGCCACAGGCGCAAAGGAAGCAATTGGACAAGTCGGGCTAGGAGCCCCATGATTGCAAAAATAAAAGCTGCGTTTGCTCTTATTTTGAAATAAAGGCTACATTGCTGCAGCTTCTGCCAGGGCCTTAACACCCCGATAAGTGTCCAGAAGAGCCCAGTCGTGCACACAGCGGATTTCCATCAAGGGCGGCGCAGATGGCATGACCCTTTCACCAGGGGTGACCGGGGGAGGGGCTGGGCTCCCGGACAAGATGATCTTTAAAGGTCCCATCCGGAGGAGGTTGTGTTTCTGCTGCGCGCTGTCCGGGGCTCTTGGAGGGTGTCGCCCGCTGTCACCCCCGGAGCACCTTGTCATACAAGCAGGACACACCTGACCCTTCAGGTCATCAGCTGGTGGCTCACGCTCCGGCTGAACAATGCGTTGAACGGTGTTGTTTACATTCCTCTTTTCTGAACAGTCATGGGACTACCGGCAAGTTTAGAACTGAAAGTGAAAACAGCTGATTAGGTATCGGCCCGGGACAAAGTTCAAAGCTGTTTACTCAGTCACCACGGGGAAGGCTGGCAGGCAGTCGGGGCTGCTGTCTGCTGGGCCATCGCCCTGTCCTGCCGCCGCACGGGGTGGCGGAGCCTGACAGTAGGAGACCAGCGAGGAGGAGGACAAGGAATCCACCGGACCCCATTTCCTGCTCTGCCCCTCGGCCAGCACTCCAGGGCCTCCTGCATCTTCTTTCCGTAAGTACCACACGCAGCACAGCTCGTCCGGACGCCTGTGCCCAGGAGATGCTCTAGTCTCAGCTCCTTGTTCCTAGCCCAGGGCTGGGGGAGACTCCCGGTGCTCCTGGACTGGCCCCCCCCCTCGCCCCATGGATGACCCCCCCACCCCCCACTCTTGCTCACCATTCCCATCAGCGTCTCTGGCCTCAAACACAGTGAAGGTGACGCCAGTGTGGCTGGGTTGGTAGCATCCAGGCGGGCACCGGCGTGCAAGCCCTCACACAAAACCTGCGCCAAGAATGCCTGCGGTTTGCAAAGGGCGCTGTCTCCCAGAAGCAAGCCAAGCAAAAGGACGAAAGTCACCGCTGAGCTGCCTCTGCAGGGTGGTTCGTGGCCACGGGAGTCGATAAAGCACACACTGTGTGCTAGGAGCGAAGGGGCGGGCAAGGTCAGCCGGTGTTCTTGACTCCAAACTAAGAAGCTTCTAGACCTTGTCTATGGGACGACATGGCTCCTCGCTCCTTGGAGGGCCGCTCTGTGAGTTTTGGCTCTCGGGGTGCGCCTGGCACGGGGTTTTTGACTCACGTGCACATACACCCCCTGGCAGCACCCATGGTGGCTTCCGCCTGTAAAAATCTAAGGCTGCTCGGCCAGAGGGAGGAAATGCGTGCCTAGTGGCGATGCTTTTTTCCTTCTTCCCCCAAGACACGGGCTTGCATTTCTGGGGCTCATCTTGCTCAGCCTGACGCAGCTCTGAGAACCAGCGTGGGTGACATCCTCCTTGCAAAGGCATCCAGTCCCCTTTCCCGGTGTTCTTTCCAGCTCATCCCTGGCTTTGCCTAATGACTATCCAAGGTGGCTTAGAGTTATTTATTTTATCATTCCTCTTTTCTCATGAAGAGAGAAACACAGTTCTGGGGATATTTTCAATGTGCAAAGAGAACAGCCGTCCATCACGATGACGCAGAGACCCCATGGAATGAACATTTTAGAATCTTTTGAACATTCACATTTTCAAGCATTTCCTGTCTCTTTCATCAACGTATTTTTATAGTCAGCTGTTGTCTCTATGCAGCCATACTACACAGCATGATTTTTAGACCTGGTTTTCCAAATGTTTCATAGTCATCAGTTTAATTCTAACGTTGGGTATTTAAGCTACTTCCCGTTCTTTGCCAAAGTAACAATGCTATGATGAAACTCCAGTACTAAATCATTACTTTCATTTCTGATTGCTGACTTAGGATTGACTTTAAAGCAGAAATACTAGGCCAAAAGATAGGACAAGTTTAGGGGATTTTAGTACATGTAAGAGTTACCTCCCAGAACATCTGTAAGAATCCTCACATCCACCATCACAAAGCTGGAAAGCCAGTCTCAGGGTTCCCTCGGTACCCAGCATTTTGTCTGCACTTCTATAGGAGAACTCACAGGTAATTTTTTTTTTTTTTTGAGACTAGGTCTCACTATTTTGCCTGGGGGAACCGCAGGCTCACATTGTCCGGGGTACCACGGACTCAAGCGATCCCCAGCCACAGCTTCCCAGGTAGCTGGGATTACAGGTCGATGCCACCACGCCCAGCTATTTTTCGAGACTAGGTCTCACTATGTTGCCCCAGGTGGGTCTCAAACCCATGGACTCAAGTGAGTCCCAGTCTCGGCCTCACATTGTAGGCTGCAATTAAAGGCACACACCACCGTGCCTGGCTCACAGGTGATATGACTTGGGAGAGCGCTGATTCTACCATGCCAGGTGTATCGTTCAAGTTAGTTCGTGTGTCATTGAGGTTTACAATAAGGAAACAGGTTTTTGTCCCATTGCCAGCACAGTGTTTCCTAAAATCCTTGGACTGTCCTATCTGATAATAGAGTCAAGATGTCTTCGTGTTCATTGCAGGTCCCTTTCAACCACATCCAAATCAATGTTAATAAGCAAACTTTTAGGAAATCCCTAAGGTGTGGACTGGTTACCAGGGAAACTGTCAACAACCACGTGATGAGAAGATTGGTCCTGTCAGCCCCACCCCCAGTCTCCAGGAAGGCAAGAGTGGATGGAGAGGGAGGTCCATGCCCGCAGGTGTGCTCAGTCTGCTTTGGGACGAAGTCTTGTGAAGGGAGAGGGGGTGGATTATGGGATGGAGCCCTTGGCTGCCTGGTGGGTGATGTCGGAACTGAATGACCCACTGGCAGGGCACAGAATCGTTTGGGGGTGCGCTGGCACCTATGGAGGAGTGTCCAGTCACTGACGTGCATCTTCCCCTTGTGAAATAGCTTCAGGCTCCTCGTCCACTTCTGCGGGGGCGCGCGCTGGTCTGACCTGTGCACCTGTTTTATACGCTAGCTAGACGAGTCGATTCCTGCTCGTTGCAGACGTTGGACACTCGTCGTCCCTTCCGTTCACGTAGTTTTTGTTGATTTAAAATGCACATTTTTATTTATATCGCTACATCTGTACCATCGTTTCCTTTGTAGATTCACTTTGCTTTAAAGCTCCTTCTCGGGGCCGGGCACGGTGGCTCGTGCCTTAAGCTTCAGCCTATGAAGCGGCCAGGGCTTAGGGATCTCCGTTCGAGTCCCGCTGGGGGCCCGTAGCGAGACCTAGTTCCAAAAAAAAAATAGCTGGGCGTGGTGGTGCACACCTGTAATCCCAGCTACCTGGGAAGCTGAGACTGGGGATGGCTTGAGTCTGTGGTACCCCGGGCAACGAGAGCCTGCGGTTCCACGGGCAAAAATAGCGAGACCTAGTCTCAAAAAAAAAAAAAAAGCTCCTTCTCCTTCCTATAGGAAATACGGGTACTTTCTAGATTCGTTCCAGTCTGTCATTTGCCCTTCCCCCTTGGAACCTTGTAAAATGTATTTAGGTATGTGGGTGAGATGAGGCCCTAAAATAGTTTCATCTTGTTTTCAGTTAATCAGTTGCCCCTTCCTTAGCTAATGAAGAATTTTTCTTCTCCTGAATTATAATGCTGCTTTCATGATATATTAATTATATATATATATATAGCTCGTATGTATGCATACATATGATTTTTATGCATCTATGTGTATATCCATACATATGTTGAGCAACCAGCCTGATGGTGACCCCAGCTGTCAGCTGTATGTGAGCATCAGGCTCTTGATAGGTTCTTTATTGGTTCTAGCAGTTACAGACACCAGGCAGGGGCAGGGCTGGGAACAGCCCAGGAATTCCTCCCAGCCGCCCCCCAGGAATCTTCACACTCTTTTTCCGGCCTCTTCCTCTGGCACCGTCTCATTCCTTTTTTTTTTCTTTTTCTTTTTTTTTATTTTTGAGACTAGGTCCCGCTATTTTTGCCTGTGGAACCGCAGGCTCTCGTTGCCCAGGGTATCACAGACTCAAGCAATCCCCAGCCTCAGCCTCCCAGATAGCTGGGATTACAGGCGTGCACCACCACACCCAGCTATTTTTTTTGGAACTAGGTCTTACTACGGACCCCAGGCGAGACTCGAAGTGCGATCCCCAGCCCCTGCCGCTTCATAGGCTGAAGCTTGCAGGCACGAGCCACCGTGCCCGGCTGGCACCTTCTCATTCTTCTCATTCTCTCTCATCACCCCGTACTCTGGGGTGATGCCCCTCTTTTCTCTTCACCGCCTTTTCTCACCTGGGCCCAGGAGAACCCACTTATACATGCGCACACCCACTGGTTCCACAGTCACGAGGGTGCAGTATCACAGGTGCTAGTCATACAGGCTAATGAAGGGAAAAGCCTGGCCAACTCATTTACTCTGCAGCACACATAAACACACGTGTATATCCGTGAACATGGCTCCTCAGATATATTCTGCTCTCTTCAACAGTCTGCTCTCATGCCCCTGCCAGAGTAGTTAGCCTGATTTTGCCTCCAGCTCTCTCTAGGGGCTGGCTCTCTCTGGGGGCTGGCTACTGTAATGACTTCAGTGAGCGCCTTGGGCCTCGCAGCGACCCATCTTAGAGTGAACTGATGAGGGTAGCAAACATCCTTTGCAATCATTATTTTCAAACATATGGACACTATGTTCTCAGTCTGTCCGCTGGGCTCAGCCGGCCTTGGCTTTCTCAACCCTGTCAGACAGAACGGTTTAATAACAAGTCCACCCCTGTCATTCAAGGGGAAACACTCCATTGACTGGGGTGGGGGGCCTCAGGGGAACAGTACCCCATGAGAAGGGAGCACTCTTCCTGAGGGATCTGGGATAAGAGCTAGTTTCTCAGCATTGGAAGAGGCAGGATTTCCTTGTGAGGCTAGCGGGGGGCCACCCCCCCGGCTGAGGTGAGCTGGTGGGGGCTGGGGGAGAAGACAGGAGCTGCTGTGTGCTCGGTTTCCTTGACAGGGTTCCATAGTGTGGGTTGACTCAGGCAGAACTACGAGCCCAATCACTGGGCTGGTATCTTCATTAACTTTCTCAGCCCCAACTTAGACGTCAGTAGGCTTTGGACACTGATCCCCAGGCCCCAGTTCTCTTGTGAGGGCAGGTCCCTTTGGCCCACTGGGCAGTGGTGACATCAAAGTCCTTGAGCAGAGCAGAGACTGCCCCTCTGGGCATCCAGTCCAAGAGGAAGACGGCCACAGTCAAGGTCAACTTGACTGGGGTCAAGATCAACCTCAATTTTTTTTAATTGATTGCACACACACACACACATATATATATGTCTTACATCATTGTCCACCCTGATGTTCTCCCACCATCCTGTCCCCCATGAGCCATCATCTTAATCTCTTGTGCTCATCCCTCCCCTGATTTACCCCATTCCCCCTCTCTTCTTCTCCTGCACTATGATTCCCTTCTGCTAACAGCTAGTCTTAATTTTTCCCTGTCCCTTTGTTTGCTGGTTTTCCCTATATCCTGCATATAGGTGAGATCATCCAGTATTTCTGTTTCTGGCTTATTTCTGCTAACATGATTCCTTCTAGCTCTATCCATGTTATCACAAGTGCACCAAATTTATCTTTGTTGATTGTGGAGTAATATTCCATTGTCTACATATACCACAGCTTAGAGACCCATTTGTCTGTTTTGGAAGCTCCTCCTTCTACTTGTTTCTTGAAATGCTGCTTGGTTTGATGAAGATGGAGTTTTAAACCCACTCAGATGGATTTTACTTTTGGACCCTGTCGGAGGAAACATATTCCCAGGTGATTTAGGAGGCAAAGTTTTCATTTTAAGCACCTGTGAAATTTTCACACTGATGGGGTGGTGAGAGAAACATCACCTCCCGTTCTTCTGTATTATGTTCTTAAAAGTTTTATAGTACACAGAGTGACACTTCCACAAGACACCCAGGACTGTGGACTTGCCCTCTCCTCGCACGGCAGGCAGGAGACAGCACCACACACCCACTGACTGGCACAAGGGAGCTTCCCTTAACCCCCCCCACCCTCCCCACTGACTTCTCCACCTCCTGGTCCTCTTTGTTCATTTTTCAATTCTTCCCGTCTCCTGTCTATGTGAGGTTTCCACAAGCTTCTTCTCAGACGTGCCATCTCAGCCAACAGCGGTGAAAGTTGAGGCCTTTGCATCCTTTGAGAGGCTGGGCACCAGGTCTGCTGGTTCAAGGCCCCAGGCAGTGTCCCCTCCCCTGACTGGGCCTCCAGAAGCAGTGCCCTCTCGGATCTGGTGGACAGCTTGGCACAGCTGAATGGCAGTGCTCTCCTCAGAGAGCACACATTTTGCAAATTTTGCACAACTGCAGCTTGAGGGGAAAATCATGTAGGTTGTTAGGTTGCTATCAACTACCAATTCACGTCCTGCACTTTTTTTTCACTGTGGTTTAAGAATGCTCTAAGGGGCCACAGATGGTAGAACCTGCTTTGAGGAGCCTGTCCGAACATGGGGAGGTACTAAGATTCCTGCAAAGGAATCCAGTCTCATGGAGGTCGATTAATCATTACAGACCTTGATCTCTGGGGTCAGCCTGAGCTAAATCCGTAGCAGATATTATCTTCCTAAGTTCTCACAACCCCCTGGGAGCAGATTTACTATTACTGCCTCCATTTTCCAGAGGAGTAAACAGTCCAGCGCGCACAGCTATGGGAGGAAAGACCTGGTAGGAAAAACTGTGAAATTTCCTGCATCCCGCCACTCACGGCGCACGGGCCGCAGACATCTTTGTTCTCACTTTATGTAGAGGAGTGGAACCCTGGTTCTGGGCGCTGATTTTGTAGCTGCAGCTCCTGCATCCACCCAGCTCTTCCACTGACCATGTAGCCTGTGACCTATCAACCCTCTGCCTGGTTTTCCCTTCTGTCATTTTTTTTTTTTTTTTTTTGGAGACTAGGTCTTGCTCTTTTTGCCCGTGGAACCGCAGGCTCTCGTTGCCCGGGGCACCACAGACTCAAGCAATCCCCAACCTCAGCTTCCCAAGTAGCTGGGATTATAGGCATGCGCCACCACGCCCAGCTATTTTTTTGGAACTAGGTCTCGCTACGGGCCCCAGGCGGGACTCAAACCACGATCCCTGGCCCTGACCGCTTCATAGGCTGAAGCTTACAGGCACGAGCCACCGTGCCCAGCCCTGGTTTTCCCTTCTGTCAAATGGGGGCGGAAAGAGCCCCTGTTTGTAAATGTCATGGAGGTTAAAGGAGGCACTTCAGGTGCAGCAGGGGAACACGACCTCCTAAGCAGTTTTTAAACTAGTTCTTGCCTAGAGAAGAAACTGGAACTCAGGGAAGCCAGGCCTGGGGCTGTAGACACTGTAGGGGAAACTAGGGACCCCATGGCCAAGAACAGATTTGGTAGCTCAGAGTCCACCAGACCCTGGCAGTGGGTGGGTGGTGATCAGGGGAGGGGCAGACAGAGGCAAACTGGAGTGGATGCCAGGACACCCCCCCCTCCCTTGAAGTGTCACCCTGGAGGAGAGAGGAGTAAGGCCACAGGAAGACCCATTATTGAGATAAAGTCAGAAATACAGGCTGGGATGGAGCAACGAGCCTGGCCGCCGGCCCTGAGAATCCTTCAGGTTGAATGTCTAGGACCATCCTGTGGACAGCTTGGGTGTGGCCCTGCCACAGCCAGAAGGGAAGAAACAGAAACGTGGCCTGTTTCCTGTGGCAGAAAGATGAGCCCAGGAGCTGGGACCCCCGTGAACTGGTGTGAGGCCAGTAAGGCCTAACACCCCGTGTTGACGGAGCCCTGTGAGGTTCTGATTCCCTTCTTTCTCCCATGTTGATAAAAAACAGCTTGATGGTGGGAATCTTCCATGGGCTGCTTGGCCTCCAGCAAGCTAGTGGGGCAAGCCGTTCTGAGAAGGCTTCTGAGAGCGATAACTTACTGTTTGCTCAGTTGGCTTGTTGGCTCTGACGGTGGATCATCCAGGTGGGATCGGAGGTCAAGGAAATGTTAAAGGGAGGGGAAAAGCCTTCAGAACCAGACAATGCCTGCACCTTGGAATCCAACCCCATTTGATTTTATGGGCGAGACACCACAGTCTGGTTAATGGGTGGTGAAGAACCAAGGTCACCAGTGGAGTTTGATGGCAGCTGGTCACTGGACCGCTCAGCCTACACAGGTGTCTCTCTTTTCTCTCGCCTTTTCCCAATAAGCCTGTCCTCTGAGAATGTAGAGACGTAACTTGTAACTGCCGCTGGCCCCGGCTGTCCACCAGCTCTCTCCTCCAGTGAGGACGAGGTCACCGGCTCCCCTCTGCAGAAAGCACCAGGAGTTCACCTTGTGACCCCATTAGGGATGCATTTCAGATCACTGCCTGGCTCACAGCCCCTGGGGGCAGTAACGCCCAGGGCAGGCCAGGTTCCTTCTCTGAGTGGACGCTGGCTGGTCGCTGGTCGGGGAGACAGAGATAAAGCCTGTGTCTCTAAAAAGATAAGTTTCATTTTTCAAAAGGTTTGGGAAGGAAACAAACGGGATGCTGGAAAGCAAGACACTAGCGGAGAAGGTCTGGCTGTGGATGAGGGCTGGGGGGTGCCTGGCTGGGGCGGAGACTTGTTTTGAGACCCAGGGAGGGGAAAGGGCCACGCCAAGGGCAGGCTTTGCAGGAAGGGAGCAGCTGCTTAGGAACATAGTAGGGAGAGGAACGGAGTGGGGTGCAGGGTGGTGGCGTCCCAGTAGCTGAGGACAGGGGATGAGGGAAGCTGGATAGGTGCCCAGGACCTGGTTTCCATGGGGTCTGCTGGGACAGGGTGAGAGGTGTAAGGCAGTATCCTCCTAACCTAGTTCTCCTCAAGTGTCCCATTAATCCCAGAGCCCCAGACAGAAGGGGACAGGCCCCCAGCCGTGGTGCTGAGGAGCTGGGGGGAGCGGAGCCATGTCAGGCTTTAACTCCAGACCATGCTGAACCCTGCTCTGCTATGGAGGGAGAGGCTGTTGAGTGTTGTTGTGCCCAAAGGAAGAAGACACGGAGGTAACAAACACCAGACACATGCTGAGGCCTTGGCCTTGAATCTTGCAAAAGCTGTTTTGAGAGTTGTCTGAAAGGAAGGCTACATCCACTGACGAACTTCAGCTTTCCATGCCCACAGAAGAGGATGTGGGTGTTCACTAGCGAGTCTGTGGTGCAGGTGAAATGGTTTCAGATCATGAGCACAAGTGGGCAAAGAGAGGGAGTCGTGATGCACTGAGCAGCCGACGATGCAGGCCTCTTCCTCCACCCCTCGAGCCAGTCCTCGAGAAGCTCAGAGAGCAAGTCTCAGCTTTTAGAAATAAAAATGAAATTAAGAAAAAAAAAAAGAAAGAAGGGGCTATAGAACATGGCTGGCTTGTAGACAGAGTAGGGCAGGCTCGGTAGAGGGGTCTTTCAGGCAGGATCATTCCCTGAGGAACGGATGGGTCAGGGAGATGACCACTCTGGTGCCCACCAGGGGATTCCAGACTGCCCGGTTAAAGGTCACATTTCTGGGAGAGACTGAAACTGCAGCGAGTTAGGTATTAAGTCCCGTTTGGTGACACGCACCAGGGCACAAGTAGCACTGCTGGCGCCCTGTGGTGTCTTTGTTAACATTCCTTCACCTTACTCCCTGGAATGCCCAGTGGCCACACCAGCTGGAGTCCACACATGTGTCTTGGTCCAAGGGCCCTCGTGCCGCATCGTGGCAGTTTTGATGGCAAAAGGCTAATCGCCTCTATTTACACAAGCTCAGACTGCCTGACAAGCAAGCACAAAAGCTCAAAATGAAAGAACAAACAAAAGCACTTCCCGAGTGTCCCACAGACACCTGGAGTAGGTTACTCATCCTTCAAGAAAAAACAATAACAATCTGCCGTTTGTCATTATCAAAGATTAGAAGATGAGACTGTTCAGTGGGATGGGCTGAGGATGAGATAAGCGAACCGTGGAAGGAGAAATTGATTCACAAACATATGCACCGTAGCATTATTTATGGCATTGTAAGATAAAGTCATTACCCAGCATAAATAAAAACCATGAAACAGCTACCTGCTGCCATTCAAACTACTGTTTAGGAAATATTTCTGGTGACACAGAAATAGTCAAATTATGCCTTTTTTTTTTAATATGGGCCATTCTTACGGATATAAGATATGCAGTTGTGGATGTGGAGAGAAAGGAACACTTTTACACTACTGGTGGGAATGCAAATTGGCCCAGCCACTACGGAAAGCTGTGTGGAGGATCCTAAAATTGCTGGAAATGGAACCACCATTCGATCCAGCAATCCCACTACTGGAAATCTACCCAAAGGTTACGAAAACACTCATTCAAAAGGACACCTTTACTCAGATGTTTACTGCAGCACTATTTACAATAACCAGGATATGGAAACAACCCAGACGCCCCCAAAAGAGACAAATGGATCAGAAAGCTGTGGTGTATGTACACAATGGACTATTACTCATCAATCTAAAAAGATAGTTATGTAATTCGCGGTAACATGGCTGGAGCTAGAAGGACTCATGCTAGCAGACAGAAGCCAGAAAGAAAAAGAGAAATACTGGATGGTCTCACTTAGATGAGGGATAAAGGGAAAACAGACAAGAAAAATTTAAAACTGTCAGCAGAACTGAAAGCATAGGGCAAGGGGTGGGGGGGGGGCAGAAATTAGGATGGGATGGGCACAAAAGATTAAGATGATAGTTCATAGGTGACAAGGTGGTGGGAGAACCCTGTGGTAGGCAATGATGTAAAATAAAGTTAAATTTAATTAATTACTTAATCTTTTTTAAAAAGAAAGAAAAGCCATGAAACACTGAGCATTGTAAACCAAATACTGCCCCCAAAATAGTAAAAATTCAGAAAAAAAGTCACTCACTCTATCATGTTTACAAAGTGGGATATAAACATATATATTTCTGTGACCCCAACTATGTAAAACAACCTTCTAGATGGAAATGCGTTGCTGAGAGTGGTCATTTCTTTTTTTTTGAGACTAGGTCTCGCTGTTTTTGCCTGTGGGACACAGGCGCACATTGCCCATGGTACCATGGACTCAAGCAATCCCCAACCTCAGCTTCCCAGGTAGCTAGGATTACAGGCGTGCGCCACCACAGCCAGCTAATTTTGGGGACTAGGTCTCGCTGTGTTGCCCCGAGCGGGACTTGAACCGTGATCCCTAGGCCTAGATGCTTCATAGGCTGAAGCTGACAGGCACGCGCCACCGTGCCCGGCAAGAGTGGTCATTTCTACCACCTGAAGTTAGGAGTGATTTTGAGGCTTTTCTACACACGCACATATTTTTCTCATTTTCTATAATCAGCATGAATTACTTTTGTATAAACAGGAAAAGTTGAGCAAAAAATGGCAACGGTGACTCAGCAAAATCCTGCTTCACCTTCTGAAGGAAGCACATGGAATGGAAGAGCTCATTGTGGTGGGGATGAGGTTACCAGGATGTCAAAACACAGAACAAAACAAGAGGCCAGGGCAGGCTCTGAGGGTAGGAGAGAGTGTTTGGGGGTCCCCACCTAACACTCGTGTATTTTCACTACGAAAAGTCTACAACAAAAAACTAAATGGGCCTCCGCTCAGCCTCTCTGTTCCGGGTTCTGGAATCTGTCCATGTTTCCAGCAGGAAGTGTGTGGGAGCCAGGCCATCTTGGCGCTGTGCATCCCGGGAACAGACCAGGGCCCCTCACCCAGCTCGATGCTGTGTCCTGAAGATCCAGGCCCGGCTACACAGCAAGCGTCCTGCTGTCTAACTGGCTCCTTCAACTGTTCCTGAATCGGTGGCTTCCCACCTGGCGCTAGAAAGGCCCTGCAGAGAAGTCAGGGAGAATGGAAGTTATTTATCAGGAGAAGCAGGGAGGGACAAGTCACCAGCAAATGACAAGCTGGGCTACTTCAGGCACAGCCCCCTTCCGTTTGGGGGAGCTCATCATTCAGGGGTCTCATCAAGCAGATGGCCTCACGGTGCTGGCCGGGAAAATGGCAAATCAGCTAGTTGCAATTTCTATTTGTGGTGAAACGTGGAAACTGCTGTAGGCCAGGCATGAGCCTTTGGTGGGGCCTGGCCTGGATAAAACAGATAGCAAAACAGATCAGCTCTGCTCCTTGGAGCACTCAGGCCAAGGAGTCAGCGTGGGGGACACTCTGGAAAGCTGGTGAGGCGGTAGGGGGATGTAAAGGGGCAGCAGATGAGGGGAGGACTTTGGGAGCTGGAACAGGCCTGAGAGGGTAAACAGGTGGGCTTGGGGGGGGGTCACTCAGCAAAATAAGAGTGGAAGCACCAGGTGCACGGGCCATGCTGGAGGACTGCTAGCTGGAGCTTTCGCAGGATGCAGCGCCCTGGGTAGCAGGCCTGGGGGCTGAGCTGAACTCTGTGCTAGGTCTAACGAGGAGGGAAAGGGCCGGGCATGGTGGCGCGTACCTGTAAGCTTCAGCCTATGAAGCAGCCGGGGCTTAGGGATCGCGGTTCGAGTCCCGCCTGGGGCCGGTAGGGAAACCTAGTTCCAAAAAATAGCTGCGTGTGGTGGCGCGTGCCTGTAATCCCAGCTACCTGGGAAGCTGAGGCTGGGGATTGCTTGAGTCTGTGGTACCCTGGGCAACGAGAGCCTGCGGTTCCACAGGCAAAAATAAGGGGGGGAGAGTAGAGGAAACCAGAGACCACAGCCTCCTCCGAACGCCTGCTCCTGGCTTCCCAGCTCCAGCTTTAGCCGCTATGGCAAACCTCGGAAAGGTCTCCTGAGCGGAAGAGGGGGAGTCGGAGCAACGGCCGGGCTTGCCGTCTCTACAGCTGACGCAGTCTCTGCCTCAGAGCAGCCTGTGCATATTTGTTGAGCCCGGCTCTGTTTTCAAGTCAAAAATGTTTAATGGTGACTTGTGGCGCCTGAGCGTAACAGCCCTGAAACGGGAGAAAGAGGAAGCGCGTTTACGAAAGGCGCTCACCACGGGGGCAAGTCAGGCCTTGTTTCCTCAGCTTACGGGTAGAACCTGGAGTTCCCAGTCCGGGCATCCAGCCTCCACCTGAGATCCCTGAACACACTCAAACCTCGGATACAAGCTTCTTCAAGCATGTGCTGAAAATGCAAAACCAGCCGGGCACAGTGGCTCGTGCCTGTAAGCTTCAGCTAGGGATCGTGGTTTGAGTCCCGCCTGGGGCCCGTAGCTGAGACCTAGTTCCAAAAAAAATAGCTAGGCGTGGTGGCGCGCGCCTGTCATCCCAGCTACCTGGGAAGCTGAGGCTGGGGATAGCTTGAGTCTGTGGTACCCCGGGCAACGGGAGCCTGCAGTTCCACAGGCAAAGTCTCAAAAAAAAAAAAAAAAAAAAAAGCAAAACCATACAAAATAGGCTGCTGCTGGGAGTTTTTCCCACACCAGGGATCAGTCTTTCTGCGGCAGATTCCGTGGTTCCGACTCTCCCGGCTGCATCCAAACTGGGCCTCAGTCCTGGATTTTCATTGACTCAGGCCCCCAAAGGCTGATCAGATGCTGCTGCAAAGAGGCCACCTCAGGGTCCTCCGTTTCCACAGGCCACTGTTACCCTGCCTGGTTTCCCTGAAGGAGCCTTGGGCAGAAGCTGGGGGCTCGCAGGCGTCAGCCCTGGGCCCGCTGGCCCTCCTAGCGTGCCCTTTGGGTTGTGCTTCTTAACAGACACCTACTTCCTCCCAGACAATGTCCCCAGGTCTCTAACCGAAGGACCTGCTGATAAACCTGCTCTCTTGTCATTCTTGAACGTGCATAGTCCCCCAAGGATCTGTGGAAACCCAACCCCAGTGTGAGGTCCTAGGGGGCGGGGCCCTTACATCAAGGTCAGAGCCCTTGTAAAAGGTGGCCTGGCTTCTGCCCTGTGATGAGACAGCGAGGTCGCTGGCAGCTACGACCCTCGCACCACACCCAGTCTGTCACCTGGACTCCTTGTTCCTTTCTGTTTCTGTAGAACAAGGTGGGGGGGAGTGCAGACAGGGGCTCCCTCGTCTCTGGGAGGGACGGGGGCTGCTCTCCCTAAGGGGTCCCTCTGAAGTTGAGTTTAAGGGCTCTGTACTCACTGGGCTTCTCCGGGGGCCACGACTCACTTTGCTGCTTTATCCGGGAGTAATGAGGAGAGAGGGAGAGAGAGAGAGAGAGATGTTCCCGCTTAGCAGGAGCCTGGGATACTGCTGGGCGCGAGCAGGTACCTGTTAGAACAGAAACACCAGCCTGGCTGGGAGGGCTGACGGGCAGCCAGCCCGTGGCTCCCGAGCCCGGAGCACGTCTTCCCAGGAGTGTGAGAACGCAAAGGGCTACGTGGTTCTGTTTGGGGAAATTCCTACAGACCGCTGTGTCGGAGGTCGATTTTCAGCGGTCCTTCTGCTGGAATAAGTAATGAAATGACTTTTGAAAACCGGTCAGGAAGATACTGTGTGCCAACGAGAGGACTGCGCTAGCACGTTTTCTGGAGACCAACTTAGCAACATGCAGTAAACTCACTAACAGTTAGTTCTACCTGGGGCCCAGCGGTTGCCTTTCAGATAGTAGGCGTAAGGGAAAATCAAACAGCCAACCAGACCCACACAAGCCTCTTCTGACTGACGGTGGGAAATGGACGGCGGGAAATGGATGGCCAGGGGAATGGCCAGCCTGTGACGTGCAGCCGTTCACCCTGCCTTTGAAGGGTATTTAACAGCTTTGCCAAATGCTCAGAGTACTCAGAGAAAAGCCTGACGCTCTGTGCTGTGATTTAAAAACGCAGCAGCA
>PVHY01028249.1:0-15381 GCA_004024945.1 Uropsilus gracilis | reverse complement strand
TTTTGCCCGTGGAACTGCAGGCTCTCGTTGCCCGGGGTACCACGGACTCAAGCAATCCCCAGCCTCAGCCTCCCAGGTAGCTGGGATTACAGGTGTGCGCCACCACGCCCAGCTATTTTTTTGGAACTAGGTCTCGCTATGGGCCCCAGGCGGGACTCGAACCGTGATCCCTAGCCCGGCCGCTTCATAGGCTGAAGCGTACAGGCATGAGCCACTGTGCCTGGCCCTCCTGGCTGCTTTTTTTTCAAGAACCAGGTCTCACTATGTTGCCCAGGGTAGTCTCAAAGCCACAAACTCAAGCAATTCCTGTCCACTTGCCTCCTAGCACTTGGATTATAGGCTTCAAAAGCTTCTAACTTGAAATTTTAATCTTTAGTGAGCGATTCCTCATTGTCCTAATTTTGTCGTTCTCCTGGGAAGCACCTAACCATCCTTTCTTCTTTTACCCCCGAAAAGCATGACTGTAGACCACTGACTTTCCTTCTTTATTGGGAGGAGAAGCTCCATACTCTTGTTTTCAGTCTCTTTACCCCTTGCTTTATTTTGCAGGGAAAGTGTCCTTATTAAAAACCAGTAAATCCTCTTCACAAAAAGTGACTTTCAGGATATTCTAACCCACAGCATTCCATTGGTGTGGCAGGTTGTATTGCCCAAAGATGTCTGCAGTAGTACCCCTCATGCCACAGGTTCTGCTAGCAATGTGACCTTGACACTCCTCCCCACCGCTAGGGAGGTCTCTGTGTCCCCATCTCTTCACCAGGGCAGGCCTCTGCGACTGTCTCCCCCAATAGAGCCTGAGTCAGGCTACACTCTGTGACTCCTGAGGATAGGTCATAGAAATGCCACGTGCTTCCACCGTCCTCCCTTGGGATACTTGCTCTTGGAACCTGGCTCCCAGGCTGTTCTGGGAGAAGCTGAGGGAGAGGCTGTGGAAGGGAGAAACTGAAGCTCCTGGCCCTCAGCTCCAGCGGGCTCCAGCTGACGTCCAGCTTCAGCCTGCCAGTCCTGTGAGTGAGCGTCCTGAAAGTGGATCCTAAGCCTCTAGATCCCCAATCAGTATCCATGTAGAGCAGAAAAGAGCTGTGCCCGCCAAGTCCCCCCAGACTGCAGGTGCAGGCGCACAGCACAAGATGGTTCTGAAGCCTTTGAGTTATACAGCAGACCACTGAGCCGGCGTTGTTTGGCCAGAGTTGAGCGTGGAGCCCAGTGTATTGATCTGCCTCCACTTTCAGAACTAGGTGCATTGCTGTCTTCAGAAGCTCTGTTCGTTTCCTGAGAGAAGAAAAGCAGATTTCGGGTCCTCTTTGCCTTGTAGATTTTTCATTGGCTTTTGGTTTACATATTACGTTTTGGTTTTTTTAATTAATGAGAAATAGAAAACCGCAAAATTCAGACAAAAATATTCTTGCCCAGATGACTCTTTCCTCTTGTACTGCTAAAGTGGGGGTGGGGGGTTGTGTTCAGGTTAATAAGGAGTGGTGATTTGGGAATGCTTCAGGCCAGGTGTGTGACCTTGGAAAATGACCTCTTTGTAACTCAGTTTCTTCATGGATAAAGTGTTTTCTGCATCAGCTCCTTGTGAGACTTCAGTGATCTACTCTGTCTAGACAGTGCCTGCTACAAAATGTTGGCTGTTTATTAACGACTGCTAATCACCACTATTATTGGCAATATTATTTTTAGACAAGGGAGGGGAAGGATAACCAGCAGTAAGGTTGCACTCTGAAGTGATAGGAGTTAGGGATAGAGGGAGATTGGAAAGACAGGAGGGACTCAAGAATTAATGTCTTAGCTTTTTCTCCGGTTCATTTAAGAGGTAAAGACTAGGTGAATGACCTCTTTGAGGAAAAGGATAGAGAAACCTGAGAACAGTGGCTAGAGGTGGGCTGGGTCTGGATTTTAGACTTCATGTCATCAATGACATTTACTGGTTGGTCAGTGGTGTCGTGTCTCAGATGTTACCTTTTTTTTTTTTTTTTGAGACTAGGTCTCGCTATTTTTGCCCGTGGACTGCAGGCTCTCGTTCCCCGAGGTACCACAGACTCAAGCAATCCCCAGCTTCAGCTTCCCAGGTAGCTGGGATTACAGGCGCATGCCCCCACGCCCAGCTAGTTTTTGGAACTAGGTCTTGCTACGGGCCCCAGGCGGGACTCGAACTGCGATCCCTAAGCCCCGGCCGCTTCATAGGCTGAAGCTTACAGGCATGAGCCTCCATGCCCGGCCCAGATGTTACCTTTCTTGCTAGTTTTTTTTTAATAAGCTGTTTACAGTTGTTGATGAATACTGGCAATAAAATATTAAATGTTCAGCTCATAATATGCTTTTTTTTTTTAACCAGTTCTTTTTTTTTTTTTTTTTTTTTTTGAGACTAGGTCTCGCTATTTTTGCCCATGGAACCGCAGGCTCTCGTTGCCCGGGCTACCACAGACTCAAGCAATTCTCAGCCTCAGCTTCCCAGGTAGCTGGGATTACAGCTGCGTGCTATCACGCCCAGCTATTTTTTTTGGCAATTAGGTCTTGCTAAGTGCCCCAGGCGGGACTCAAACTGCGATCCCTAAACCCCGGCCGCTTCATAGGCTGAAGCTTACAGGCACGAGCCACGGCTGCTTCATAGGCTGAAGCTTACAGGCATGAGCCACCGTGCCTGGCCTTTTTAACCAGTTCTTAATATTTTGTGTTCAGATTGATTACAGAGTAGAATAAATGAACTCAATGAAGGAAACCAAGGGAAGTTAACTTAATTCCCAGTGTCTAGTGCTTAGTAGCAGATAAAATTTGTATTTGCTACTTTGTTGGCTTCAGAGTCCAGAGTGCTAACCATTACACAATGGGGCCCACTGCTACTTTGTTAGAGGTAGATGTGTTAGTCTCATTTATAGACAGAGAAACTGAGGTGTAAGAAAGTGATTTGCCCAAAGTCATAGCTAGGAAGTGACACAGTAAAGACAAAATATTGTCTGACACTTAGAAAGGTTTGCTGTTACAGACTAATATAATGACATTGGAACTAAAAAAAGAAAAAAAAACAGCTTTGGTCTCTGGCTTCCTATTAGGGGTTAGTAAATTCCCTCAAGTAGAATAAAAACAGTCTTTTTGTTTTGTTTTGTTTTGTTTTGAGACTAGGTCTCACTATGTTGCCCGGGGTAGTCCCGATCCCACAGACTCAAGCAATTCCCAGCCTCAGCCTCCCAGGTAGCTGGGATTACAGGCATAAATCACTGCACCTGGCTCCTTTTTAGAGATCAGGTCTCGCTATGTTGCCCAGAGTAGTCTTGAACCCGAGAACTCAAGTGATCCCAGGCCTCTTGCCTTCCAGCGCTTGGATTACAGGCACACACCAGCATGCCAGGCTTATCCTTGAATCATATAGGCCTTTGGTTTTTAGTGCCTCAGACTTCCTCAAGCTTCCAAAGCCATTGTTTTCTTTTTTAAAAAAAATTAATTTTTGTAATTGAGATAGTCTAGTTTTATCAGACATTCTTCTCTAAGGCTCAGGGAATTAGGGAGGAGTAGTTGTTTTGGGTAACCTAGTACACTTTCACTTTTTAAGTATCAAAACAAGTAGAGACTGTTAAAAAGGAAAAGAATTTTGTTTCTAGACAGTTCATGCTGTTGCAGCTCTCTTAGCTATAGTATTTAGAGGCAGAAATGGAAGTGATATTACTTAATTTTGCTGCATAGCAGACAAGCGTCATGTAGGAGGCTACATGATGTCAAGTAGTTTGAAATGTTACTGAGTGATAAATACCTTCAGTACAGGAACGCAGTATGCAGTTCAGTCAGCGTCATATTTGTGAAGATAGCAGATTTTTCTTCCTTTTCTCCTATTTCAGTTCCTTTACCCTTTTCAGCATTAAAAAATTGTTCTATTTGCAAATTGACACAAAATGCAGAATATAATAGGGAAAACTTTTTTTTTTTGAGACTAGGTCTCGCTATTTTTGCACGTGGAACCACAGGCTCACATTGCCTGGGGTACCACGGACTCAAGCAACCCCTAGCCTCAGCTTCCCAGGTAGCTGGGATTACAGGCACATGCCACCATGCCCAGCTATTTTTTGGGGACTAGGTGCCCTCGGCGAGACTCAAACTGTGATCCCTGGCCCCGGCCATGGCTTTTTAGGCTGCCACCTACAGGCATGTGCCACCATGCCTGGCCTTAAATCCAGTATTTTATATTATACTCTGTCCAATACTTTTGATATGCCTTTCTCTGCTCTTTTTAATTTTGAAATTAAAAATACATACGCATATAATTTTCCTTCATTCTGATTTTGTTCAGTCTTCCTTTGCTAGAATATAATCTCTGAGGACAGGGATGTTTCTTTATCCATAAAGGACAAATAATATCTGAAATATTATAGATATTCAAAATTTTTGTTGAATATTATTTGTTGCTAATTATTTTGGGACTAGGTCTCGTGATGTTTCCCCAAGCGGGACTCGAACCGCTGTCCGTAGCCCCAGCTGCTTCATAGTCTGAAGCTTAACAGGCATGCGCCACCGTGCCCGGCTGGCTAACTTTTAAAATAGTATATTTTCAGTACTTTGGAGGTTCTTCATATGCTTTTCCCCTATAGGATTCACTTTCTTTCCTCCCCATCTAAGGATAACACTGATTTGAAATTGTTCTCACTCACTTGCATTTTTTCATGGTTTTATAGCATGGCAATATAGCTATAAGTTTATTATTTAGTTTAGATGTTAACCTTTATAGATGTATATGAAGTCATACTTCTATACCTTCAATTTGCTTTAGTCCTTCAACATTAGGAGTTTGAGATACATTGATGCGCACAGATTGGATCCAATCATTTTCACTGTTAAATTGTATTCACTTAGACTTGTATTCAGTTTATTGTTCTTAGGTCTATGGATAATGGAATAATTTTCATTACAAACTATGTAACTGCAAACCCTTCCAGAGTATCTCCTGCTGTACTTGTTGAACTGTTTCTTTAGAGTGTAAATCTAAAGACTTCTGGCCCATAGAAGACAGGCATCATCAACTTAATATTGAAGATGTTTTCTGAAGTGGTTGGACCACTTTAGGTCCCATCAGCTACATTGTAATTGAGAATTAAAATTACTTTACTTTTTTTTTTTTTTTTGAGACTAGGTCTTGCTATATTGCCCAGGGTAGTCCCGAACCTGCAGACTCAAGTGATCCCTAGCCTTAGCCTCCCAGTTAACTGGGATTACAGGCACGTGCCACCACACCCAGCTATTTTTTAGAGACTAGGTCTCGCTATGTTGCCCAGAGTAGTCCGGAACCTGCAAACTCAAGTGATCCCTGGCCTCAGCTTCCCAGTGCTGGGATTACAGGTGCATGCCACTGTGTCTGGCTAATTTCTTTACCTCCTTGCCAGCAACTGGTATTTTAAAATTTTAGCCACTGTGATAGGTATATAATCATGCGTTGTGAGCTTATTTTTTAAGGAAAAGAAAGTATTTCATACTTAAATAACCACACTTTAGTACTTAATAGCTTCTTAAATCTCAGAATCATTATTACCCCATTTCCTGTAGCACATGATTTTTACATGGTATTTGCTTTTATGACAGAAACCACTGAAAAACCAGTTTCACAAAGATAGGTCATTATTGAGAGCAATGTAAGTGGTCCAGTGTTAAAACCAACTACCTGGAGTTTGTGGTCTGTGTAGCATCCAACAGATGTCACTGTGTTTCCCTTGAGCCTTTCAAAGGTCCTGCAGCATCCTGGTGAGTTTGGTGTGGTGCTCTGAGGTGCTTGGGCACAGTTTGGGAACTACACTTGGAGGAGAATCATGGTTACCTCTAGGTAGTAAAATTTGTATTGATTTCTTTATGCTTTCTGGATTTTCTACATTTCTTTGATAATGAACAAATAACAGCTTGGAGAGATCCAAGAGAAAAATCATACAGAATTTTAAAAAGAATGAATTGAAGTCCATATAGCAGGTCCTCAATTTTTTTTTTTTTTTTTTTTAGACTAGTTCTCGCTATTTTTGCCTGTGGAACCGCAGGCTCACGTTGCCTGGGGTACCATGGATTCAAGCAGTCCCTAGCCTCAGCTTCCCAGGTAGCTGGGATTACAGGTGCATGCCACCACGCCCAGCTATTTTTTTGGGACTAGGTCTCGCTATGTGACCCCGGCAGGACTCGAACCGCCCTGACCATGGCTTCCTAGGCTGCCACCTAGAGGCATGCGCCACCATGCCCAGCCCTCAAAAATTTTTTATTATTATTTATATATTTTTAAAATTTTCATTACAACATCAGTCATATTTGTATAGTTATTGTTCCCCTTAGGTATGGCCCTCCCATTAATGATGTACCCCTATACCACCATCCCACTCCCCCTCCCTCCCTTCTCCCTTTTGGTCATTCCAAGTCTTCTCTCGCTGCAAATTGTTGGTCAATGCTTGACTTATCTCTTCTCTTTTGGGGGGAGCCATGTCCTTTTCCTGGATGAGGAGCTGTAACGCAACAGACCAGGCCACTCAGAAGTCCAGGAGTAACTGAGGCAGGCAACCAGGAGCATGTCAGGAACCTCTGGAGGTCTGGTGTGTGGTGCGGTTCTCCAGGTCAAATACCATCATTTTGGTCAGCAATGTTTTACTATAAAGTTGATGAGAAAAAACAAATTCTAGGCAATGTTGAATGCATTGTCATTATTCTAAGTCCTGCTTTCCTTTACACATTATTTCTCATCAACCTCAGTTCCAAGAACCTATCGATGATGTTAAGTGAGCACTGGACTTTTATTTTCTTTAGTTATTGCCCAACTTTCCCCGTTTTATTCAGGATTCCACATAACTTCCAGTTATCTTATTTGTTCAGGAACTTCTTGGTAATGCCAGTTCCTTAGGTCTTGCTTGTTTTTGATGACAGTGGCTTTTTTGAGTGGTCAAGTTGATTTGAGAGTATCTTTGATTAGCAAAGATCACTGAGAAAAATGCCATTCTCATCAAGTCATATGTGACTTACCACTCTCAATGTTAGCCTGGATCACCTGGCTAAGGTAGAGTTTGTCAGATTTCTTCCCTCTAAAGTTCTTCCTTTTTATACCAGACTCTTTGATAGGCGATTACTGTGTGTTGTTTACACTTAATGGGAGTTATACTCAACTTCTTTTCAGGCTAAGTATACAAATTATATTAATTCCTTTCATAGGAGATTTGGTTAGTCTTTTCTTTTTTTATTTACGTATTTATTAAGTCACTTATATAATTGGACTCACGGACTTCCTCCCTCCCCCCCCATGGATTTTTAAAAATACTTGGGTTGTTACCACAATTGTTTATTTTGTTGCTAAAATTGTTCCTGCTTTGGCCGGTGGGAGCTCTCATTTAGCTTCTTTGACATAGTCCTATTGTTAAGAGTTAAAAAGTTAAAAGAAATTGAACACTTCCTTACTTTCTCATTCTATAAGGTGTTTGTCTATATAGCTTGCTTCTGTCATTGAAGCAGATATTCTTCCAAGCAACCCTGTTTCCTGTGGTTGGAGAATGGTAAGTAAAACCAAAATCTGGGTGCTAGATATGCTTGTTGCTTAGGGTACAAAATGGTGTTAATATGCACTCCTGGTGATTGGTGAAGTCAAAGCACCTTTGTATATATATTTGCTGACTATTACATATTCTGTTTGTCATATGGTAAATCTGTTTCAGACTTTTGCCCAACAACCAAGTTTTTTTTTTTTTGTTTGTTTGTTTTATTTCTTATGATTTCATACAGCATTGGGCATCTTTGTATGGTTGTTGATCCCCTTGGAAAAGCTCCTCTCTTCTTTCCCAGTTACCCCCACCTCCCGTCACTCCGTCTCATGTCTCATTGCTGTTTTTTGATCCATACTTAGCTCTTTGGTTTCTTCCTTTTCTGGAGTAATGTCCTTTTTCTGGTGAGGATCTGTGTTCCTGGGGTGCAGTAGACTGTGCTGAGATTTCCAGACTTAAGTTTGCTTGGGGCAGCCAGACCAAGCTTGTTTGGAGTCCATCTGTGCCTGCTTTTCTTTGTTGATTGTCTTCTCCATTCCCAACACCCAGGTTAAAGTTGACTTACCTGTGTACTTTTACTAGTGAGTTTAATGTCAGTTCTGGGTTGGTTTGATTGATTTTTCTTCTCATCACCGTTGGTCTTCTTTCTCTTTTTTTGAGACTAGGTCTTGCTATTTTGCCTGTGAAACCACAGGCTCACATTGCTCGAGAGCAATGTGCTCATGTACCATGAACTCAAGCAATCCCCAGTCTCAGCTTCCCAGTAGCTGGGATTACAGACACGCACCACCACGCTCAGCTATTTTTTGAGACTAGGTCTCTCTGTGTTGCCCCAGGCAGGACTCGAACCACCATCCCCAGACCCCATCGCTCCTCCATAAGCTATCGTTTACAACCATGTGCCACTGTGCCCAGCCCTTTTCTGTTTCTTTCCATGCCTAGTTATCTTTGATGGGATGCTGGGCATTGTGGAGGAGCTGGAAGATTCTTCTTTCCTTGAAAGTTTTTTTCCTTGAGATTTTTTTTTCCTGAGGGACATTGAATTATTTAGAAATAGTTTGATGCTTTTAGTCCTTGCTTAAGCTTTGTTAGGTGAGACCAGAGCAACATTTCAGGCTATATCATCACTATGGTTTATCATTCGCTACTACTTGAGCAAGATCCTTCTAAATACCAGGGAATTTTAAGATTTCCCAAGCCTGATTGTAGGACAGGTGCTATTGTTTGCCCTATGTAAACTCCAGACGTTATCCCATTTAATCTTCCTGAATGGATCTTTCCTGTCTTTGGTAGTTTTCATTCATCTGAACTCATCTAGATTTGGCAGAATTCTTGAGAAACAGATCTCCAGTACTTTCTGTTCAACTTTCTTTCTGTAACATCCTACATATGCTATATTATCTATTTAAAGTCTTTAAATTGTAGCTGTTTTAGTTTCCCATCCTTTAAGCTCTGTGTGGGTTCCCCTTCCCTATACCACATCCTGGAAATCTCTCAAGCTTGTGAGCTGTGGAAATTGTTGGACTTACATAATTTATCCTTAGAGATCACTGCTCTTTACTGTTTACTGTCTGGTGTCTTGAAAACCATTGTTTAGTCTGTTTTGTCTGTTTTATGTAAGAGGGTAGATCTCATTCCTATTAACTCCATCTTAGAAGTATAATTTTTTAAGTCTTTTAAAATATCCTGAAGAGGTGTTTACTTTTCTGTTTCTTTTTCTGTATCTATTGAGATACCATGATTTTTTTCTCTTCCTCTGTTAATATGTATTGAATTATATTGATTTTTTCCCTAATGTTAAACCAACCTTGCATTTTTGTAATACCTACTTAATCATGATGCATTATTTTTATATATTACTGGATTGATATACTAGTATATGTTTTTAGGATTTTTCTATCTGTTTATGTTTGCCATTTGGGTTTTACCATCAAGGTCATCCTGGTTTTATGAAATGGGTTGGGAAACTACCTCTTTTTATCTAGAAATGTTTGCAATATTGGTGGGTTTTTTCATCCATGAATTTTTAGGTGAATTCTCTGATGAAGTAATGTGGTGATTTTATTTGGGAAGCTATTTAAATTATACCTTCAACAATTACAAAATTATTCACATTTTTTATTTGTATTTCAGTTTTAGACAGCTATTCTTTTAGGAAGGCAGATGATCTGTTTAAGTTCATAATTTTAGAAGTGCAGAAACCTAATCCTATATCTTTTCATACTATGTCATAACAATTTAATGTTTACTTAAAAATTTGTGGTCTTTTATCCTCTTCAGTGGATTATAAAGCAGCAGGTAGGTTCTATATTTAATGAAACAGTATCATTTGAGGCTAAGGACTACATGTGTGTTTGTATTAAAGCATGTTTAGGGTTTGTATTGAAATTTAAAAAAAATAAACTTTAAATATATAATTGTTTCAGTAGTTTATTTGGTCACTGCCAGTCTCTGAAAATGTATGCTTTACCTCTTTGGTAATGAGTTATTTCTGATTAGAAATAACTGTATTCAATTAAAAGTAGAAATAAGCCGGGCATGGTAGTGTGTGCCTGTAAGCATTAGCCTGTGGAGTGGCTGGGATTGCAGTTTGAGTCCTGCTCGGGGCAACACAGTGAGACTAGTCCCAAAAAATGCCTGGGCGTGGTGGTGTATGCCTGTAATCCCAGCTACCTGGGAAGCTGAGGCTAGGTATTGCTTGAGTCTGTGGTATCCCAGGCAACATGAGCCTGTGGTTCCATGGGCTAGACCTAGTCTCAAAAAAAAAAAAAAAAAAGAAATAGTAAATTGAAAGTATTGTTCAACTTTGGAAGTATCACCTACATTGTTTCATTTACTTTTCTAAGTTATGCTCAATTTTATTTTTATTTTATTTTGTAAAGCCTAGCATAATAGAGATTTGCAACTGAAGAAAGAAAAATAAATAAATAACTCTAGTTCAGACTAATTTTCCAAAACTACTTTTCTTTCTATTTAAAAGGGACTGTACCTTGAATATAATTCTTCTGTTATCAGGGAAATTTTAATGAATATGTAACATTTCCATTTCATAAAATGTATTCATCTTGTTATAGAAGATCCAGTTTAAGACTCACATGTTAGTGAAGGATGGGAATTTGAACGGAGAGTTCAATTGAAGGTTTGTTTCTGTAAAGTATGTAGTTGGTTGCCAAAAGAAATATTACCTAGCAGCAGTTTCTTTGTGCCAAAAGAGGCCAGGGAAATCTTGTATTAGAAATTATACAGCGATGCTGTCAAACTAGATCTCTAAGGATGTCCGATGGGAAACAATTCTTAGCATGTCAGGGACTTTACTAGATGGCTAGGCCATTGGGAATGATTCTTCTTGCTTTTTTTTTTTTTTCTTATTTTAGAGAGTAGGTCTTGCTATGTTGCCTGGGATAGTCTTGAACCTGTGGACCCAAGTGATTCCTAGCCTCTACCTCCCAAGTAGCTGGGATTACAGGCTCATGCCACTGTGCCTGACCAGATACTTGTATTTTTTAATCAAGTATTTGTATTGAATAATAGACAGTTACTTACACTTAGGCAATTTAAACTTTAAAAGAAATTTAGACCAAAATGTAACACATTTTCCTTAGTCACATTGTCTAAATATTAGCGTCTTCATGTCCTTTTCCTACAAAGCATTTATCCTCTGAGATTAAGGTCTGGAACGATATTAAGAAAAGAGCTTTGTGTTCTTGGGAATAAAACAGAAATACAAGAAATTTAAATTTCCTTTTCTGTGACAAGATGGAAATATGGAAAATGTAATAAAGCAGTTTGCCAAAGTATTTATTCATGGTTCTCTTTATATCTAACATTGCAGCATTTTCCATTTTTAGTGTACACATTCACATATACTATACAGAATCATAGGCATTTTGAACATAAAGAACTTTTAAAGTACTTCTCTTCAGATTCCTTGATTTTGTGGGGGCAAGGAAATAAGGTATTATATCATTAAGATATAAGTATGCCCAGTATACTTGCCCAGTATGATGAGGGGAATTTGGGACATTTTAGCATGCATTCCTTCATTGTTGTTATGTTAGAGTGTTATTTGGAATTTTAAATGTGTGGTTTATGGCCTGGTTTTCTCACCACTGGATGACTTGCTCACTGTTAACAAAAGTGAAAACTAATTATTCTTCATGAAACAATAGTGTTGACACTCAAAATAAGAATAGCCTTAGATTTTTGGAATTGAAAGTTTATTATGAAATGGTTTAATTTAAGCTTTCTGGGCTGCTTCTACATTCGTGACTCTCCTCTGAAGAAGTATTATGAGTCTCCCTTAAGATTCACAGTTATATATTAAACTATTGTTATAAAACACTAAAAAGTAGAAATGGTTCAGTTCTATCGAATGGTTGAATCTCCTCTAGGGAAACAAAATCAGCCTGGCTCACTTTTTGGTCACAGAATGTTGATATTATTTTTAAAAATGCATATAATTTATTATAGCATCAAAGAACTTTTTGAAGAAGCAAAAGAAAATTGCTACAGGAGGAGGAAGAAAATTGCTACTTAATTAGAGAAAAATTTCTTTTTACAGGGAAGTTTTATTTTAAACTCATTTTATAGCTGCATTAAAACTGGGTCAGCAGAGCAGAATGTTCAGGTGTCAGTAAGAGTGAGGGCTTTGCCACTTACTAGCTCTGTACTATTGGGGAAGTCACTTCACTTCTATGCGTCTCAGTTTCTTTCACTGTAAATGGAAATAATATTATCTGCCTCATTGGTGGGTTTTGAGACTTAAATGAATACTTATGAAGTCCTTAGAAGAGTGATTAACCTATGGTATCCCTCACTAAGTGTTAACTACTCTTATTCTTGTAACATATAAAACTCAGAACAGAATCTGACCTGGTAAAATTTCAGTAAATTTAGCTGTTATTGTCATTAGGCTTTGTTAATCAGTATCTAGTAGACTGTAGGTTCTTTAAAGTAAATTGGATGGTTTAAATTGATTATTTCCTAAAGTTTAAGGAGTAATTCAGTATTCTACTATCTATTTTATTAGAAGTATTTTCTTTCCTTCCTTATGATAGGGTGTGCTATCCCCCCATTGTTTTTTGTTTAAGATTGCAGATTTTAAGGACAGATGCTAAAATGTAAAAATAACCTTAGTTGGAATTTTTTTTTAGAGAGATGCAGGAGGAAGGTAAACAGGTTTTTTGGAAGGCGGAACTGCTAGTAGCCTGCTACAAAAAGAGAAGCAGGCCTATATGTGTTTCAAGTCAAGGCAAAAAATCTTCGGGTCACCCTGTTTCACTTATGTTATAAAATCCTTATTCCTCCTTCCCGAGTGATGGTCCCACAGTCCCATCTAGTCAGAGCAACAGGTTTAACATTCAGGATCTTGTGTAGTCTTTTTTTTTTTTTGGAGACTGAATCCCCAGCCTCAGCTTCCCAGGTAGCTGGGATTATAGGCACGTACCACCACGCCCAGCTATTTTTTGGGAACTAGGTCTCACTACGTTGCCCTGAGCAGGAGACTCGAACCACGATCCCTGGTTCCGGCCGTGGCTTCCTAAGCTGCCGCTTACAGGCATGCGCCACCGTGCCTGGCCTTCTTGTGTGGTCTTGACTTCACTTTTTGTGTGGTTCTCTCTGGGCTGCTCCCCCTTCACAGCAGTCACAGGTGGGAAGGGATAGGATACTTGCAGCAAACACTCCTGTTTTCTTTTTCCCCCTTTGCACTTCTTCCCCCCTCTCTGCCTTTTCTTTCCCTTCTCTTTTTTCTTTCTTTCCTTGACTTCTTGTTTTGCTTTTATATTTGTTATTTCTGGTACTTCTTTATGTCCTGCTAACACACACACAAACACACTTGTACCTAACTTTTTAAACTCACTTTCACTTTTTGGATCAGTTGTTTCACTTCTCATCCATCTTTGAATTTTTTTGTTCATCGAGTTCATGCTTTTTAAAATTTTCTTGGCTTATTCCAAGAATGAGAATATATATACATGGAATATGTATTTCCTCATCTCTGTGTTGAGTTTTATCAGTTTCAGACTATTTTTATATTTTACATAATTTTGTATTGGTCCCAACATAATGTTCCACTCTTTTAACAGACATGGATGTAAAACCCATTTCTATCACTTGCTTTTTAAAAAATTTTCAGCTGTTTACTTCATCATTTTGAGACTTAGTTTTCTTATTTTTTTTAGATCAAAAATTTTTTTTGATCTAAAGTAAAAAAATTTTACTAAAGTAAAAATAAATCCTAGCAGGTATTGAAATGAACATTTTTTCAAGTGTGCATTGTTGGGTTCTCTGTCCTAGAATTTCAAAAACAGGTCAAGTTGAGATTGTTTCAACACTTCTTCTGTTTGCTATGAGCTCATCTTATGAACATGTTTCTCTAGTTCAGCTTGTAACTGGTTGGCAAAGTCACATTTTGCCTTCTTGTCCCCCAGTTGTCCTCCCAGATATGTTCCTCTTCACCTAAGCCAGCCCTGGTCCTCAAACTCCTCCTCCTCCTTCTCCTCTAGGGGACCCAAGGCTACTACTGCTTTTTCTCTGACCTCATGACCCTCTCTGCCCAAAACCTCGCAGACTGATAGGAAAGTGAGAACCCTTACTTCTTCACCACTACTGCCACCTCAGAGGCTGACCCTGGTTTGATTATTTTCAAAGTGCCCTTGACAATGTTCTCCTTATAGTTTTATTTTAATTTGGGCTCGTTCACCTTCAGTTGAGATGATGCACATGCATTCTTTTTGGGTAATTAAAGCAGAAAATGGTAAAACTGTAAAAATGAGAGAACTGAGGCTGGGCATGGTGGTGTGCACCTGTAATTATAGTTACCTGGGAGACTGAGGCTGGGATACACTTGAGTCTGTGGGTTTGAGAGAACTCTGGAAAACAAAGTGAGATCTAGTCTCTTAGAAAAAAATGAGCGGACTGAAAACAGAACTGCTGACAAGAGATTTAATAAAAATGCTCATGATAGACACTTGTTAGAGGAAAAATTACTGACATAGCAGGACAAAGATGTCATTACATTGTAGTCATTAGCTTCAGTACCTAAAGAGGCAAACTGTTCCACTCCACAGATTTCCCAAGAGGAATCAGGTGCTTCAGAGCTGGAGTTGATGTGGTGAGCTGGATATGGGGTGTCTGAATGCCAAAGGCACACTGTATCCCACCCAACATCATGCAGCCTGACAACTGTCTCCCCTACACCTCCCTCAATTAAGCAGAAGAAGTTGAAGGTGTCTGGGGGTGTGTTTCTATAATTAGAGGCATCTTAGGATGGAGCGAGACATAGTGCAGAGAGTAGGGTTACTGTGTATTGAGCTGTGTACCTGCAGTCTCCCACCTGGTCTGTCAAATCCACCCCAGCTCCTGAGCACTGGCCACCAGATTTCCGCAGTCCATTCCAGAGACTGAAGGGATCTTCCTCAGAGAAACTGGGGATGCCACAAACCAAAAACTTTCTCACTCTGACATTTGAGGGTACCTGGTGAGAGCTGTTTCCTGTAGGGAGACTCTCTGAGTAAACCAGAGCTGCTAGTCAGATCTCCCAGCACCTTTTTTGGGAGACACAGACCATAGGAGCCAACGAGGAGATCATGAGACATAGGAAAGTGTCTCAAGCCAGCTGTGATGTAATCGAACGGTCCCGAGTGGGAGGGTAAGGATTGAAGTTGAGTCAAAAAGACCCTGAAAGAATGGCTCCCATTCTCTCTCTCTGGACTGTGGCCCCCAGTTTATCTTGCACCAGACTTTTATAGTCACCAACAAAAAACAGCAAAGGGGTTTCACCTGAAACTTCTTTCTCAAGTCATGACCAAACCTACTTCACCTGAAGGTGGTATTCTAATTAAGCAAACATTCAGCAACTTTATCAAGGCAGGCCAATAATGAGAGCACACACAGCTCC
>PVHY01028248.1:0-15399 GCA_004024945.1 Uropsilus gracilis | reverse complement strand
CCCAATCCTGTCGCTCCAGTTGGTACCAGATGAATCCAACCAACACAGGTGGGGCTCAGATGGTCTCCCAAAGGCAGGCCTGTCCGAGTGTCACCTTGGCTCCGCACTTCACCCGGGTCTTGCTCCTCAGGAACCAAGTGCTGGGGAGGTGAGGAAGCTCCAGAGGACCCAGCTGGGTCCGTCTGAGGCCCAAAACCAGGCCTGATGCCAATCTCCAGGCTCTCGCTCTCCACTCTCCAAGCTCATCTCCAAAATTGTATATATCCACACTCCACCTTCCTTCTTTTTATCCTTCTCCCTGCTTCCCATTCACCATCCCACCTTGGTGTGTTACCTTCCTTTGCCCTCTGGGCCTCCCTTGACCTCAGGACCCTACATTACATAATCCCAAATCTGCCCAGGTAATCACTTTACTCTAAAAGGGGGAACTGGCCTCAGGCTAGTCTTAGTCTGTCTTACAGATGCAGATGACTGCAATGCCCACATTCCTTTCTCAATGAAAGGAACTGGGTTCATCTTTGGGTCCAGGGTTCATCTTTGGGTCCCCGCTTCACTTTCAAATTTTGTTATGGTAGGAATAAAAGTAATATATGATCAACTAGGTAGCTGTACAAAAATATTTCCTACAGGGTCAAGATTAACCTGTTCTAGTGTAGTTTCCTGGAGGTTGGTCTCTTAGAGGAGGTGCTGCATCCTGCAAGGTTCCAATAAACTTGACTAGAGCAGTGTGCAAGACAAGGCATCCTTATAGAATGCTGATGTGGGAAACTTGGCCAAATCACCTCTCCCCCCACGTGTAAGCCACAAGTCATGCTTAGGGGTCCATTCCTGTATGAGATTGTCAACTGCTGTTTAATTAATTATTGTTAGGGTTGACAACTCAGGATTTTTTTCTATATTTGACTTGACTAGGTTCATTTGAAAGGACCTGTGGTTTTGTTTTGTTTTGTTTGTTTGTTTGTTGTGGTTTTTTTGTATCATGGCCTTATCTCTATATGATTACCTGGTCCAGATAGGCACTTTTGGTCATTTAATAACCCCAATTCTGAGACCAGGGTCTAATCCCCAAATCTGATAGGACTGTAGATTTATTAATAAGCAGTTGCCTGTTTGGTACTCCCTAAATAAAAACTACTTGGAAAGGCCCACTGTAGGTAGTATTGGGTTATCATCATTGTTATTCCACTCAGGGGAATTTTGCAGCAGCATTCCAGACATTACTAAGCATGCCTTTAATTTATTGAGGAAGAACTGTTCCTGTCTTGATATATAAATAGATTTTATATTGTTCTAATGGATAAGCCATGGTGAAACAAAATTTCTTTCAGTAAGGCCAGATAGCTTTCAATTAACTTTTCATTCTCATTTTCTATCCTTCTTTTACCCATAAAAACCCAGACTACATTTGTATGAACTCTAAGAAGACATTCTCCTCTGGGTTCTGATTGGTTTGGGCAAATTTGTGATGGAAGGGAGGGAGAAGGAAGTCCAGGACTTTATTCTCCTAGACTCTGACTACTGAGAACACCTCAAGCTGGTATGTGCCTTCACTTCATGCCACTGCTTTATGTGACTCCTTTGCTCTAGTTTCTTCTCACTCCCCATCTCTTCAGGTCTCAGAGGGGCAATACCTCCAACTGACCCTGCTAGCACTGGGTTCCCACACTGACCCTGAAATCTCTCAGCTCTCTTCACTGTCTTTGTACTCATTCCTCTTGCAAATGAAAACCTCCTCAAAATATCTTGAATTAAGTGTGCCCACTCTCCTATTGGGACCATGATTGAAATGTCAAGCTCAACTGTCCTTACCTTTAATAAGGAATAAGGAATTGCAGTGCATATCAGGAGCAACACAAGAGTTAAGAAATATGACTAAATTTTTTTCTTAAAATAAGGATAGGAGATAGAAAAATCCTCCTCAAAAATGACATTTTAGATGTCATTCTGCTGGAAGAATAGACCCTTATTTTATCTATTTCTGCTTATATATCTGTCTATCTACCTCTATTCCAATTTTCTAGAAATTCAGCATCCTGGGTTCTTTCAAGATCCTTTTTAAAATTAAATGAATCAAATGTTCACAAAGTCTATGGAGCAGACCACTATAGATTAGTTATTTTTGATTCTGACTGAAAGTTAAGTAATGGCTGCACAATGATTATGAGTATTGATTTGGGCAGTTTCTTTGTTCTGTACCATCCATGGCACCTAGCACAGTCAAGCACAAAAGCAGCAACTGATTGCTGGTGAATATGTTTGCATAATTAGTTGTATATGCAGTTATCCATGTTCAGCTCTGTAGTTTTGCATGCAGCAGACCCTCCACGGCTGTATTATTTCTGAAAAACATGAATTTGGTTGCATTTTCTCATTAGATAGGTTAAAGGAACACTCAGAGGGGGATTATGTAGCAAACACTATTTGGCGGAAAGGTCTTTAACTTTGCTTGATTAGGTTATCACTCACCTAAGTCAACTCACAGTGGTCTCTTGATGGTCTGATTCCAACTAATTATGAGCTGATGGGAAGGAGGAACCACGGGGTGTAAGAACAGAGGTTGGGTGGCTATTTAACAGTGAACCTTTCCTCTGAGATTTCAGGTCATGGAGTTGAATATACAAAAATGAGGACAGTTCTAGGATGAAGCTGAATCTGCACTTCTTGAAGATACTCTGTTTACATTCTTTGGAATAATTTAACCCCAAATGTTCCATTTACCTTAACGTTTTGCTCTATATATTTTTAAATGTTAGGGGGCAAAAAAGCCTGCTGGGTACTATGTGAATGGCGGTGTTATGTTTTTGTGATAAGTATAATAATGTCATGCTACTCAAGATGTAAATGGGTTATTTATATGGAAAGAACTTTTTAAAATTGCTCCCCTTTTGCACAATGGACAATGGTGGAGTACTGTGGTTGTCTTGATGATGTGTGTGGTGTGGTAACATACTCTGAAGGTTGTGATTGTATATCTCTAAATCTTATACAGTGTTGTGAATCAGTGTTGCTCCAATGAAAAAAATAAAACCTTTCCCCTTTTGAAATCAAAAATTATACTGTAATGTAGATAACAAATTAGCAAAATTATTGTGATGATATTCAAGAACTCTGACCTGCATTTCTAAAGTATGTATTTTTTTCTAGGGTATTATGTAGAGAGCATCATTACTGCTGAGCACCAGTTTTGCTTTTGTAATTAAAGATATTTGGGTATTTCCATCACTTTACTTGTTATTAGCACAGTTTATGATGACATGGATAACTGTATATATAACATTCTCAAGATTACCCCCAAAATTAATTCTTAAATGTAGTTCTTAGTTAATATGAGAATTGTTTATAATTGAAATTAATATTCAACTTTTCAAAAAAAGCAACTTTTCAAAAGTTGCTGTCTCTAGTATATGTCTTAAGAATTTTGAAACTTATTCCAAAAACTTTGGGGTTGAAGCAGTATGTATAAGATATCATATATACATATAAATATAGTTGCAGTGACTTAAAAATCAAATCTCATGTTAGAAAAGTAGCAGCATTGACTAACTTGGTGTTTTTGATGACTTATCTACCAAAGCACTTTGTCCTTTCAACTCCCATATTGAACACACATCACAAATTTAAATGGACTAAGGTGATGGATTAAGTCTTTAGACTTACAATAGTCTTTAGACTCTTAATAAAGAGGTATGAAGCATCCATTTACGTAGAAAACAGTGAACAGTGTTAGGTTTTGAATCTGTGTTTTTTGAGCTTTTCATTCACCCTACTCCAAGTCAATCACTTAGCATACATAAGAAACTACTGTGGAATTAACATGCTCACAAATAAAATGCCCCTATTGAGCCCACAATAGTATGTTCTAAGCATAAAACTTCTATGCAGAGGTTAATTTACCTGTTGTTAATATTTATAATAAGCCATTGTATTTCCATTTTGAATAGGCTTAATTTTTCCATAAAGTTGATTTCTTTGGAAATCTATTTTATTTTATACAGTTCCCACATATGATATAAGCCCATAATACATTTTGTGATCCTAAAAATCCCATCAATAACTTCTGTCCAGCAGATAATAAGTTACAAGCAAATGAAATATTATATTACAAAATCAAAGAATCTGTTTACATGAAGTGGGACAAAATAAATGCACACACAAAAATTGATAGGAAAAAATATTTTTAGAGATAAAATGAATAAGACCAATCACAAAATAAAAGCTTCAAGATAGAGAGCCATGGGGAAAACAGCAATGCATTTCAGCTCCAAGAGGCATGAATAAGTAAAAAGGTGACTTGTAGCCCCTGCTCCCTGCACACAGTCCTCTGGTAAGCAATGTTCATGAGTGCTTAATTGCTCACTGCTGTGAAATAAATTATTAAGTACTAGAATTTTTTAACCTGTAAGACAGAGAGGAAACTGAAATATATAACATTTGTATTCACATTTTTGTTGTGTTTTTTCTTAGAACCAGTTGGTGAATGTTCTACCTTAGAATTTGTGTTTAAAGTCATTCTAATATCATCACTTGTGATTCTATAAGGAAAGCTATTAAAAAGAGTCAGTGAAGGCAAGATACAGCAGTTATCTATGATTCAGGGGAGAAAACATTGAATATTTGGGAACTTGACAAAAATAAGCAGCAGGATGACAAAAATAAGCAGCAGGATGGCAAAAGTATGCTTAAAGGTCTTTATACATTAGGAGTATTTTTAAACCATTCACTGTGCCAAGAAAGCAGCTATGAACAAGTGAGTCAGAAGAACTTTTCCTATGTAGGAAGGAGAATTAAATGGTATGCCTGGTCTAACACTATAAATGATGAAACAGAAATCACAGGTACAAGGAAAGCTTTGGCAGTAGGCACTGGTTGGAAAAGGGTGGAAATCAAGAAGGGCCTCCTGGGGGAAGTGATACCCAGACTGAGAGCTAAAGGATGAGTAGGAGTCAGTCAGATGAAGAGAGATAAGATAGTTTTAAGCAAAGAAAATAGCTTTATGTAGACTCAGATGTGCGAGAGAACATGGAATGATGCAAAAATAAAAATTCAGAAGCCTACATCCCCTAGATTGCTGAAACTAGAAATGACCCTGGAGATAAAGATAGAGCATAAGGCATGAAGCTCAGAGTATGCTTCATTAAGGAAGTTTTACCTGCAGTAATAGAAAACCCTTGAGACTGATGTTTTAAAGGAACACAAAATCTGCTTTTTCATCTTCTAAGTGGAAGTTTATACTCACTGACCAAAATATCTCTATGTCCTCAACCCCCCTCCCCGACCCCAGTCAGATAACCAGTCTTCAGTAAATAAGTGTACCAAATCAACACATTGTCCATCTGCAGACTTACACAAGGTTAGGTGTCAGTTATATCTCAAGAAAGCTGGATGAAATAGAAATAAAGAAACTGCTCCAGAGGAAATGGGCTGGAGAAATGCAGGCAACATAGGAAGATGACTTGGAGGGATTTATGGCAATGGAGTTAGAAGGAATTGATACAGATGAGGTTTATTTAGGAGATGGAATTTCAAGGTCTAGTGAAAGAATAGATACAATAGTGAATATGAGGCTTCTTATTTAGGCAGCCATGGCTTAGTGGTGCTGTTCCACTAAGAAAGGGATCATCAAAGGGAAAAACTGCCAAGCCTTGGATTGTGTGTACATTGGAAGCATATTGAGTTGGAAGTGCCTGTCCACTTTTTACAAATCCCCAATGAAAGCTGAGTTACAGTTCAGGAGTGAATTTCAGATTGGTGTGGAGGTCTGCTAGTCATCAGCTTCTAATTGCTGATTAGAAATCATTAGCATGGATATTGTCTCTCCAGACAATGTTAGGCAAGATTTGACCTAGACAGAACCTAGAAACACCATAAATGTTCACTGATCAGAGGAAGACAGGCCTGTGTTTTGTCCTGTGATCAGCCCATGTTTCTTAAAAAGTGAAACTCTAAATAAAGCTACAACAAAATACTGACATAAGTAGACAAGGCAGGAGAACAAATACACATCAGTGCACTGTCTATTAACATCACAGGAACAACCAAGTGTATAGTTGTTGGGCTAGCTCCTGGGAGATTCTGTGAATTATTTTTCTTAAGTCTGTGAGGCCAAGACAGTTTGTGTTCTAGCACCTTCCAATTTGCTTCTCATTGGCCAAAATTTGCCTGGTAAGGTGTTAATTCCCCCAACCCTTCTAGACAACCCTTGGGGAACTGGCCCTTCTGGAATTAATCCAGTCAAGTCTTGATGTGGGAGTTTCTAATGCTCTCCCAATAATGGACATGTTGGAGACTTTCCTCAGCCCAGTTAGTATCCCTGGCAGACTCTGAGATAGGGGGTGATGCCAGGAGATGTAACAATGGTATTAGTTAATGGAATTTTGCCAATGATAGAACTGTCTGAGTCTCACTGGATTCTCTTCAGCTAGGAATCAGAGCAAGCAACCAGTGACCTGAAACAATTTAGCACACTACATAACTGCGACTGGCATACCCTGCATCAGAAATGACAAGGAGTAACAGAAGATGTGAGCAAAAACAACTTATGTCAAAAATGTCAAGGAGAAGCCATATTTCAAGAATGGGTCATCAGTGTCAAGTATTCTGTCAAGTCAAATAAAATACAGATTGCAGTGGATGTGTAGGATTCCTTGTGCTTCTGGCCACATATTTAAGTTTTCACCTACTCTTGATTTATTTGGTTTAGGTCATGTGACCCTCATGCAGTGAGGTTAGTCAGTGGCCAGGTGCAAACAGTCAGCAGGTGACCTCTCTGGTTATGGTGATGCCTGTGAGCTGAACCGGCCAAGCACACTTCTTGTGGACATTTCACTAAAACTGATCGAAGATCTGGAAATTGGGACTTGTAAATCATAAGGGATAAACATGACCTTTTTTTCTTAAGTCTGTTTGAGTTGCTTTTTCTGTCACTTATAACCAAAAGATACCTGAAGCAGAAGAGTTCCATTAAATGTAGTGACAAAGGTTGCTGGTACCTTCCATGGGGATGATTTCTGTGGAGGAGTCAGTGATATTTTTTCTGCCTCTTCATCCTGTGCCCTGAACCCTGAAAATGTAGTTTCATCTAACTTGTGAAAGGTAGAAGAAATTCAAGCTAAATGTTCAGAGAACCCAGGGGGAGAAAGCAGAAATGCCATCTGCAAACCACCTTAGCATTTTGGAGCCACATTCACTTGAATCTCATTGGAGGAACAGGTGTGCCGCCTCACAGGGGGGTCTTCATTGTTGACAGAGCCCAACAGACCCCCATTTGTTTCAAACAACTATGAAGGTTCCATGTTGATAAATAGATTTGGTCTTAATTTTCTCTTTTCCGCCAAATACTTAACCCTATGCCAGATATATAGTGAATTTTTATCACCTATAGTTGCATTTAAGATGTCAAATCTACCTGAACAAGGAGCAATCTCTAAGTCATTCACTCACTATGGAATTTTAAGAGAACAATATCCTTCTGTCCTTCTGAATAAAATTACACACTGATTTCAATATCCAGTCATATAGTGATTATGGAAGTAGAAGTGTTTTATCAATTTTATGTACTCCTTTACTGTCTCACAACTCTTCTCTTCCCATGAACTTGAAACAATGTCACTGCTGTCTCCACTTTCTTCCATGGCAATTCTTATGACCTTCTCTCCTAATCAAAATATATTACAAAATTCAGGTGCTCACAGTATCTGGCTTAGAATAAAATAACAATACACTAATAGATCTTCATGTTTCTAGTTACTGCTGCAATTCATTGTTTATGGTTATAATAGGTTAATCATCCCAAACTTAATTAAGTGTCCAAGCATAGTTAAATTATGCAGTAAAAGATCATTCCTAAATATCTACAATAAATAGCATTCATACTTTTTCCAGAACATGTTGTCTGCCATTATCACTCTTAGTTGTATATGTCTTTTTATGCTTTCTTCCTGACTTGATTATAAATTTTGGGATGGCTTTTGTCCCATGGTCTCATCTCATGGTAAAAGATATTAAATGAAGAGATATTTTTATGACTGATTACAAACAAAATGAGCATCATTTTAGGCCTCCAAATATCAACAACTAATATGTGGTATGTGGATACTGATCATAGGCTATGGTGAGATACCCCTCCCCTTGTTTTACTCATTCTTTTGCCCTATTTTTAGGCATATAAAAATAAGACTGGTGGTGAGAACCTCTGAAGATATCATAGGAAAATAACAATTTTTGTCATTATTTTACATAATCTTGATGATTTTATACTGGCTGGTATATTTACTTTCTATGAAAAGTCTTCATTGTCATTTCCATTGCAAAATATTTTCTAAAATGAATGCCTTTGTTTTATCTTTTACAGGGTCTTAATTCAACTCTTCAAACTGTTTTAAAAATTAAGATAATGCCTGAAATATGTTTATTTTTAATGAACCTTCATTAAATATAATTCTGACTTCCCACCAGTACCTGCAAAGAAAAAGAAAAAGAAAGCATCTTCTTTGAAGGGAAATGCATTTGCAAGATTATTCCCTTTTGGGAAAAGTAATTTTTTTTTTCAGAATAACACTTTTTCTTTTTCTTCAACTTATAATTTATAATTTAATTTTATTCAGATTTTATATTCATATTAGCATGATAAAAATAGGTACCACATCTTTTTTTAAATAACTCTTTATGGTTTAAATTGCTAAAGAGAGACACAGGGACTCAAAGAGGAATAAGAAATTTCTAGTCTCATATTGGAACAATTTGCATAACACTCTAATATTCACCTCATTAAGTCTCATTGGCAGATGATTGTCTCTCTTGTGGATGGTTAGAGAAGAATATTATTTGGCAATTGTCATGGCAGTTCAATAAAGTCATTTAAACCTTCATGTAGAATTTATCTCCAACTAGAATTTTTGGCTTTCATATTAAAGTAAATTCCTTCATATCTCTTAAGGAAGACTAGTTAGAATTTAAATCAGTTAACCTACCACCCAAAGATGGTAATTTCACCACAGCTTAAAAGAAGCTCTGTTTGACAAGTAGATTGAATTATTCTCGAAAGAAAATATCAGTGATTTGTCTTTTTACTTCTGACTTATTTCACTTAGCATAATTCCTTCAATTTCCATTCATGTTGTGTCAAATGGCTAACCTTTGTATTTTACATGACTTAGTAGTATTCTGTTGTGTGTACATGACACATCTTAAAACAAATACTATATGATTTCACTCACCGGTGGAATTTAAGAAAAAAGTAAAATAAAAAGAAACATAAAACACAAACCTGTATACTCTGACAACAGAATAATGGTTACCAGCAGGAAGACTGCTGAATTCTAGTCACTCAACCACCATAGAGATTAAGTTGACACAGAGCACGTAGTGGGAAGAAAACAGAGAGAGGGGGCCAATTAGTCAGTGTTGGGTGAGTGACTGGACAGTAAATGGTGGTGTAGAATGATAGAAACAGCTGCTGAGAGGAGAAACTATGTACCTGAAACCTGTGTAACACTAGAAACTGATGTTACCTAAGAAAAACTTAAGTTTTTAGAAGAATTTAAAAAAGTTGTTTATTGGTCAAACAAAGCAAAATGATTGGTCAAACAAAGCAACATATCTGGTCTACTTTTCAGGTAAATAAACAGCAAATGTATTTCTAAGGAGGTTTCAATGGAGCAGAATTTTTTAAGTCAACCAAGATTAATCTGATATACATTCATATCTCTATATATATATATGTATCAAATATAAGTAGCAATCATATTTTATATATGATTATGATTATATATGATTGTTACTTAGATATATATGATCTTAGAGTATCCCTCCATCCACATAATGATGGTTCAGTATAAAAACCAACATTATTTTTTAGAAAATAATTTCTCTGCCACTGCTTCCAGGCATTTTCATTCTAGGCACCTTTCATTCTGCAAACAACCCTTTGAGGTAGATACGCCTTGGTTCCCTCTTACAGAGAAGGAAATGGCTAAAGATAAATTATGGATTTGCTCCTGGCTCTATCACTAGTCAGTGTTGGCCAAGTCATGATTCAGATCTGATCCTGAAACCACACTTAAACCTCTGTGGATTTAGAAAGAGTTGCTGAAAGGAGAAGAACCCAGAAATGCAGGAATAGGATGTATTTATTTTTGACACATTGAGCCAAATGCCTTATGTCATTATGAAAGTGTGGTCAGAGCAATAGTACCCCCCTTGCTTTGCTCAGGATGGTGATAGGACTCCTTCTGTACTGGATGCTGTTGAGTCAGCTCAGGTTGTCACAACACTACAACATAGAAGGTGTAGCTTCAATCATAGACATTTCTTTAACAGTTCTAGAGGTTGGTGGTCCAAGATCAGGGCACCAACATGATTAGAATCTGAGGACAGCCTCCTCAGGTTTGTAGGAGCACCTTCTTGCTATGCCCTCACATGACACTGGGGGGGTGGGGTGGAGTGCGGAGGAGGAATTACACATGGGAGGAAGGACTACTAGGTGTCTGTTTGAGCTTTGGTGTCTGTTACTCTCTCTAGGACACTGATCCCAACATGAAGGCCCCTCTACCCATGGTATCATCTAAACCTAACTGTCTCCCAAAGGCCTCAGAATAAAGTGTTCCTCATTACGCTCCCCATTATCCAATGTAGAAAATATGATTGAACTTTTTCTAATCTCAGCCTTGAAAATCAGCACATAGATTTTCTTTAAGATTAGGCTTGCTTATGTGTGTGTGTGGTTTGTAGAATTTCAGTATCTATTACTTCATACATCAGGAAATGTTTAACAAACTAAAGAAACAAGGTGTTTATTATTACAAAATTCTCTGTTCAGGGTACTTTGGCTTTGGGCAACCAGCCTATAAATTAGTTTCACTTTGTAAGCCATATTTATATTTAACAATTGTAATTCTCCAGAGAATGAGTTTAATCCACATGGTTTTAAACTTGTAGATTAAAATAAGAGTGCCTTCATGGTTATACTAAAATGTCTAATTCAAACCATTCTCCTGATAGTCAAATTAAATATGGTTTTCATTCTTCCTACCAGTTAGTTCCTCTTTGATTGTGGCCCCTAAAGAGAAACTTCTACAGTGTTCTGTATTTATGAGGTTGCCTGGGCTAAGAGTGTTCAGGACAGATAAAGAAAACTACAAACAAGGAAAAATAATGGAAGTGGCTAGTAACTGAACAAATCACTAAAGATTTATTAAATATCCTTTTCTGTAAGTGAATCCTTTCTGTATAAAATAATATTTTTGTATTGTCTAAACTCAAGTACAGCAAAGGCTGGTTTCTAATATATGAGGTAGTTTACTCTTTATAACTTTCATTGTTTTGACCATTTTGTCCAGGCTAGAAGCTGTATCTAAAACATTCTGACTTTCATGCTCAAAATGCCTGCCTTTCTATGGTATTCTGCCTTTCAAAATAACTATCGAAGAATGCCAGATATTTGCTATTATTTCTCAACTGCTCAACAGTTTTGTAAATATTTTATAGGGATCCAGTGAAACCTCTTAATATGTCAAAATCCATTTTAGAAACTGAAATAATCTAGTATTACATACATTCAATATTATTCACTTTAATAGATGGGTTGGTCAATAGCCTACTTTTAATTATATTCATTTGGATCCATTTTACATATACATTTTATAAAAAATAAACCATATCCTGTTGGGTACCCACAGTCAATTCTCAGTCCAGGAAATCAAGACTCTCACAAATGAGCAAGTCATCCTCTTTTAAATCATATTTTGTGCTTGAAGTCCATCCCCTAATTGTTATTAATTTCTCTTGTGAATAGAAAGCTGAGGGAAGAAAAAGAACAAACCTTTATGGCTTACACGTCATATTGTCAAATCTGTAGTATCACACACAGAGGCAGAATCACTGATTTGTTTGTCATTGTATCTGCACTACTCAAAATAATCCCCAGCAAGCAATAAGCTACTCCCAGTAAATGCTTGTGGAATGTGTGAACAGTACCCTGATTTGGTGTATTCTGTAAAATCCACCATGAAGCAGCAGAGCGCCTTACAAGCTAAGTGCTGCATGCTGAAATCTAGTCTAATTTCTGCTCCTTTTGGGTGACTTGCTCATATTTCCTCAAGAAAATCTGAATTTGAGGTTCCTCATCTCAAGAATGGGGATTAAAGTATTTATCCTGTCCTTCAGCAGGCATTAAATGAAACAAATGGAGAAAGCTATGTAAACATCCAAATAACTGAAAGAACAAAAGAAAACAGAATGACTAAAGACAATGCAGATCTCTCCATTTATCTCTATAGTCCATGTGCCTCCCTGTTGACAGTCAGCTCTCAGTTATTTACATTAATGAAGGGCAGCCAAGGCAAGAGTAATCTCAAGCATTTGTGTTTGATTTTGGAATTGAATTTGAATGTGCTTTGTGTAACATTCTGAATATATGCTAACAAAATCATGGAGTCACTCTATAAAGACTGGTTCTATAGCACTGACTTAGTTGCAAACTTGGGCAATTTCTCAATCTTCTTTACATTAATTGATGTTCATTAGATGGCAATTACCAGGTAAGTGTAATAAACATAGATTTAACTTGGTAGTGAGACCATTGTGCCAGATTTTTTCAGTAAACTTTGGAAATCATAATTTTGGGTTTCTGTTTGCTGTCCCTGGGAGAAAATTAATTGTGTTTGTTATTGGGGAACTGAGTCAGTAGATACTTAGGGTTCTATTTATCACTGATCAGCATATTATAGGTAATCAAGATTTATTCATTCAGATAATGTGATGGTGCACTTTTGAATAACTGAATATATCAAACTCTGAAGATAACAAGTCATATATTGAGTCTTTAAAATAAGTACAGTATTCATAGCTTCCCTTCTCTCAGTGCTTTATCATTAATGAAACATGGCTTTTTGAAATAATGCTCAAAAAATTTATTTGTTTTCTAGCCTGTGCATTTGTTGATTTTGTTAGTAATTTTATCCTCCCTGAGCAGCAATTGGCTGGTAAACTATGCCTTGTAACTTCAGAAAGTGAAGTATTGCCTACTCATTTCTCTCCCTTATGCCTACAGGCTGCACTGTAATTCTAACCTGTCCTATTTCGCTATGGAAATATATTTAAGTGTCAACACATTGAGAGTATTTACACTAGAGTGTGTATCTGGAATGCAGGTGTTATTCTAGACTCTTAAAATGGAACAGTGATGAGAAGAGAGATGAAGAGAGGCCCGACCTTCTTGCCTCCACCACCTGGAGTCTATAATTCTTCATTCTCCAAGTGTCCATTCCCATCAACACTCATTCATACCTCTGTGAAATTGCTTTGGCACAGAACATGACAATGCTAAGGTCACAAAATTGAATTAGTACCACAATAGAGGTAATATAAGAGACAAGCACTCCATTCCACCTCCTGATCCTTCCTGGACCAGTAGCATGAGTTAACTTGCTCTTGTCCATCCCCCTGAGTAGCCAAACCCCAATTTGTAAGGACTCCCCATTGTGTTGTCTTCCCCTCTAAGAAGGGAGGTGAAAGTTGAACTGAGCTCAGATCTTGACCCCAGCATGCACCAGCTGTGCGTAAGGATAACTGTAGATACCGCACCATATTTTATAAGGTTTAAGTGGGATGACCCATGAGAAAAATATGTGAAATTCTCAGTGTTTGAAAATAGATGAATATGACTGAGGGACATTGCACTCTGAATTTGCATTGTGGTAAGAAAGCAGTTATGATGCTAAGCTCATCTAGCATGGTGTGTGGCAATGGAAGGAGATAAAAAGCTCCTTCTTTGTCTCCCTGTCTCTTATTTAGTACATGCTGTTCCTGGTCTTAGAAAAAGACAAAAATTGACCATGCAGTGGGTTGCATCTTTCCTGAGGGACATTGCACTCTGAATTTGTATTGTGGTAAGAAAGCAGTTATGATGCTAAGCTCATCTAGCATGGTGTGTGGCAATGGAAGGAGATAAAAAGCTCCTTCTTTGTCTCCCTGTCTCTTATTTAGTACATGCTGTTCCTGGTCTTAGAAAAAGACAAAAATTGACCATGCAGTGGGTTGCATCTTTCCTGCTTAGTTGAATAGATCAGGGGAAGGCTGCTAGCCTAGCTTAACCAGACTCCTTCCATGGTTTGGGGGCAAACTCAGTTTTCTGAATTAAACGCAAGTAGTAATCATGGAGGCTGGGTTTTATGCCAAGTTTATTTTTGTGAATGACCTTGAACAAACCACTTTCTTTCTCTCTTTCTATTAAAGGGAAATAATTGATCCTATGAGCACACCTCACAAAGATAGAGTGAAGATCAATGTAGACTATCTGGAGAGGATTTAGAAGGAAACACAAAATGCATGATTTATCTTAGAATCTAAGTAGTGAGGAAATATCTACATACAAATTGTACATTTAAAATCTGGATCTTGCTCTTTGATTTTTCCCTCTATGAAAAAAACCCAGTTATGTTTCCTCTTGAATTTGTAGAGATGACCTAGAAAACACCATCAGAATTCATCATAGAAGCTTTAATGCATCAGGTGGATATAGTACCAAAGCTGCTAGTGAAATGGACTCTTGGTCTCTAGAGAAAGATCAGATAGTCCAGGATTAAAGACAAAACATCATCGACTGTTCTTGATCCACAAAGGAAGACCCATACACAGAAAAGGCAGTTAGAGATCCCAATTCCGGATGTTTGCATATTATGGATAATAGTAATCACTCTAACAGTACCCTCTTCCCAAAGCCTGCCTTCACCTCCTCCATGTCAATACCCCTCAGCCAAAGGAGGAAAGGGGGTGACTGAGACATGGACTGAGAGTAGTTGCCTGGTCCATGCATGCCATGTAACTGTTCACTGGGCCTCTCCAGACATTAGGCAACTTTCATTTCCCTGCTTCTGTAGCCTTTCCCCATCCCAGCTGACCAATGGACACCCTCATTGAAAGTTTCCAATTGATATACACATAATATTTCTACTGCCTTTCTAGTATACATCCAGATACTCAGCCCAGACTACTTCAATATATTCGAATCATAAAATTTAGGAGCCTTAACAGAAACACACTTAGAGGATTTAGTTTATGGAAAGCAGAGATGCCATTCCTCCAGTTTGATGGACTTTACTCACTGGATCAGCAAGCCCAAGATCTGATCTGGCCCTTCCCCCATTTTCTCTCTCCCTTCCTAGGCAGACTTGACTCTCCTTGGGTCATTATGACCTTTGAGGATGATAACACTCTTTTCCTTCTGGCCATAATTCATACTTAGCTTCTAGCTGAAGCTCACAGCCTCTGGACCTTGAAGTTAACAAGGCACAGTTTTGTTTTGTTTATTTTTGATTTATTTTATTGATTTGTCACAATTGTGCATTAATTGATCCTCCTCCTCTCTCCATATCCCCCCTCTGTATCCCCCCTTCAGTCACT
>PVHY01028246.1:0-15415 GCA_004024945.1 Uropsilus gracilis | reverse complement strand
AAAATGTGATGATGGCGTTGTGGTTACATGTTCTAAATGAGTCCTCAGCCTTTAGCTACACCAACTGAATTATGTAGACATGATGTCTGGGGTTTGCTTTGAAAAAATGCGGGAAGAGAGGACACAGGCAGGGTGTGAATGAAACGAGACTGGCCATAGGCACCCCACGTGGGGTCTGGGTGGTGGGTGCATGGAGGCTGAGGGTAACATGGTGTCTATGGTTATGTAATAAAACATACATACTCACCGCAGCCTGTCAGAGTTGCCTGGGACCAGTTCCCAAACTGTTTTCTGTGGAACCCCAATATTCCCAAGTGCCGCTGCAGGGGCTGATCCAGGAATGGGTGAGGGGCGCAGGTGTGATGGGGAGGCTGAGGAGGGGCAATGGGCGACACTTTGTTTCAATCGGTCTCATGTTTTGAGTTCACAGGGGAGCTCCTCTTAGGAAGAGGCTTCCTTCTGCTGGAAGAAGAATGTTCCACCAGCAGGTATGTGTGTGGGGGAGGGGCAGAGGTGTGCAGGGCGGGTCTCCTGTGCTCTTCACAGCTCGGGGCTGATTTTCCCACCCAGAGGAAACCGGTGTCTAGGCCCAGTGAGCCACAGCTGGGATGGGGTGCACAGCCCCCCCCAAAGCCCCCTGCCACACACCCCTCCCCCAGGGCCTGCGGGCATTCTGCCTTCACAGGCCACTCAGCACCTGACTTCTGAAGCCAGGCCTATGGCTCAGGGCCAGTCTCTGCTTGGCTGCTGCCATCTGGTGGGGGCTGCCATCTGACAGGGCTGGATGGGGCTGCACCTCCAGGCACGGCTGAGCCAGGGCCACGCTCAGCGGCAGGCCACACAGCAGCAGCTCTTTCCAGAAGAGGACACACTCAAGAGATGCTTCCTGAGGCACCAGGCCATGGCCTCAGGCTGGCTGGTCCACCCCATGTGCCAGTGCAAGGTGGGGGGCAGGTGAAGGCTGAAGTTCTTGAGTCTCCCCTGCGGGCAGAGCAAGGGAAGCACAGAGGGCTCCTGAACGAGGGGGGAGGGGGCTGAGGGGGGAGCTTCCTGTGAGACAGAAGGGGCTGTAGTCACTGGGAACAACCTGGTGGACTCCCGCGGGCACAAGGGAGAGCAGTGTCCAAGATGTCCAGCACGTAGAAGTAGGGACCTCTCATCTGCCCCTCTTCCTTTCCCCACCAGCCCCCGAGGCTGAAAGGCATGAGGCACCTGAGTTAGCCAGTGGAAGTATGGCCATGACCTAGATCAGACAAAGGGCGGACAGTGGAGGTATTGAAACAGAGTACCATAAAGAAGACTTTCTGACGTAAACTTTAACACATACAGGCCTGCTTCCCTCTCTGAAGCAGGCTACAAACAGGCCATTCACAGTTGCCTTTAACTTGAAGTAGACACACCTATGCCTGCTTCTCTCCCTAGGCAGCAGGCTTCAAGCAGGCCATTTACCTTTAACCTATACCTTAACCTTGAGCACCTCTGCCTGCTTCTTTCTATAAAGCAGGTTGCAAACAGGCCATTAGCATCTACACTGTACCTGCCTATTATTGATATGCAAAAGTCAGCTACCAGCTTCTCTCTGCTTTCTTTCCCTCTTTCAGACCTAAAAAGAAAAACTTAAAAACTACAGTTTAAATTCTACACTTGTGGGTTTTTTTCACCATCCCCAGCCTTCTCAGCCAAAATACCAAGTCAAGCAAGACTATCAGTGCAGACTAATTTATTTCTAACAAAGTGATTTCCTAATAACTACACAAGAAACATATAAGTAAGACTCAGATTACTTTAACATTGTCCAAACCTTTCCCAGCATTGTCCAAAGTCCTTTCCCAGATTGCCCAGAAATCCTCAGTCTCTCAGTCCTGATCATCTCCCCGAAATCAGCCAGTCAGAGTTCAGTCTGCATGTTTAAAGACATCTTTCTTTAGGCGCGCTCCTTTGATGTGCTCCAGCTCCTCCATGCCGTCCTCTTCTTGTCGTCCAGGTAGAAACTTCACGGTACCGGACCCAGCAAAGTTCACTTTCTTTTCAGGCCTGACTTATGTACGGCCTCTTCCAGACACAAGTTAAACTCAGCAAAACAAACTCCAACACGGAGTTCAAATCTGCAAACTTCTTAACTGCCATTAACACACATGCTGCTGGTCCAGGTCAGCCAAGGACTGCAGGCCCCTGGTGGCCACATGGCCAAGTCCACATGGCTCATATCTTTACAAGATGGCTGATTCCCATCTCTCCTCCACTGAATCTCTCTCTCTATCTGATCTCCATATTCCAATCCAAATCCCTTCTCTTTGTTTTCACACCTTTTATATATCCTGATTTCCTACCTTCCAGGAACCACATCTGGACCATTCCATTTCTTCCTCCCTCCTGCATCTCCCTGAAGGGAAATTCCGACTAGGGTCATTCTCACATTTTAGCATCTGTCCTTGAAATCTGCAATCTTAAACAGGAGACAATGGGGGGGGGGGGCATACCCTGTCAGTATCTGTCCCCAGCACTGTCCCTAGGATCCCCAATGCTCTCAGGGTTCTGGCAGCCTTTCCTTCCCCCCCCTCCACCCCTGAGTCTGAGGAGAGTCTGTTCCTTTTTTTCTGAGACTAGGTCTCGCTATTTTTGCCCGTGGAACTGCAGGCTCATGTTGCCTGGGGTACCACGGACTCAAGCAATCCCCAGCCTCAGCTTCCCAGGTAGCTGGGATTATAGGTGCGCACCACCACCCCCAACTATTTTTTGGGACTAGGTCTCGCTATGTTGCCCCAGGCAGGACTCAAACCACAATCCCCAGTCCCAGTTGTGCTCCGTAGGCTGGCACTTACAGGCACATGCCACCATGCCTGGCCGTGCTCTACACTCTTGGGGACAGCAAGTGGCTCTTGGGGACTGCCGCCCTGCACCCGGGCCAGCTCTCCACTGCACTCCTTCCCACCTTAGGTCAGGGCTGTGTCCAAAAGTGGCCTTTCAGCTCCAGCCCAGCCACCATGCACCGGCTGTGTGACTTCAGGTACATCTCTCTGGATCTCAGGCTCCTCATCTGCGAGATGGCAGAGGCGGGTAGGTGGTAGATTACAGCACAGTTCCGGTCCCTTTCAGATTTGCATAAATTCACAGCATCGTGTCTTCTGTTGCATGGAGAGAAGATACAAGGGAGGAGAACATGCTTTGTTCATTCATCTGCGTTCCCGCGGCCCCTGGCAGAGGCCCCGGCCAGCAGGTTGGGATGGATGAGTGAGCAAATGGTTGAGTGGATGATAAATCTCCCCCCAAGTTGAGAAAGGCAATTCATCCCATATCCCTAAGTTGATAGACTTGTCCCTAGGGAACTTCTGCCTCTGCCCACTTCCTGACTAATCCCGCATGTTCTCATTTGTAACCGGGTCCCCTGGGCCCACTGCTGCCTGAAAGGCACATGGAACCAGCAGTAACAGTTACCTTTGTGGGAACCCAAGATACCACCACCCTCTCTGCCCGCCCTGCCTGTTGCTTCTGCAGCACGAGCTTGTGAAAGAAGGTGTTGCGTGTTTTCCCCTTTGTCTTCTTTGTATTTTGTTCCAACCACAGTTAATTTTACAAAATAAAAACATCTTGGTGGGGGACAAAATTGCACACAGGACATGGTCATTAGTTGTTGCTTCCAAGACAGGGACGTGGATACCTAGGAACTGGGGAATAGAGAGGAACCCAACCACTCATTCCTTTGGCATCTTGGAATTTCCTCTGGTATCTTCTGTCACTAGAGTGTTCGCTTTTATTCAACGATATACAAATGGAAGCCATGCTTGGCTGTGTAGAGGTGGTCTTACGATAGACGAAGCACTCTGATCTGCTCACCTACTCCTCATCACGCCGAAGTAACTACCATCATCTCTACTTCCAGATGAAGAAACTGAACTTCCTAGAGGATTTGCCCCAAGTTCTTTGGTAGGATGTGGTATTGAGACACACCCCCCAAGTTTCTAATCCTAATGCTGCCAATGAGGCTTAACTTGCCAAATGTGCTTCAGAAAACGAAGTGGCATTTTGATCGATGACTCAGTCTCTGGAAGGTTTGTTTATTGTGAGTCAGCCCCACTGAGTTCCATCCCAGTGGAGGCTGCTGAAATAACAAAGTTCCCAATACCTTGAAACTGAGGTGGAAGCACAGGACTGAGGAGACCCTCCTCCCCAAACCACAGACACCAGGGTATCCCCAGACCAACCATCCCTTTCCAACTCCTCACCCAGACTCTGCATCTCTGGAATTTTTTTAATCAATCAATCAATCAATCAATCAATCAATCAATCAATCAATGACCAGGTCTCTGGAATTCTATTTATTTGTTTGTTATTTGTTTGTTTATTTTTTAGAGACCAGGTTGTGCTATATTGCCTGGGGTAGTCTCAAGCCCGTGGACTCAAGCGATTCCTAGTCTTAGCCTCCCAAGGCTGGGATTACAGGTGCACGCCATCACACCTGGCTTCTGGGGATTTTAAATAAAATTACAATTCTTCATTTGTGCCCCAGGTGAGTTCGTCCTCTTGCCACTGAAGATGCCCTTGTCCACAGCCCCCTTTCCCTCTGCCCCTAAGCTGCATGCCTTGCAACCACCCCAGCACATCTAGGCCCACATAGAGCAGGAACTCTGCAAATATCTGCCAATGAATGACTACACCAATGGCCAGGAACCCTCTAGGCTTCCCTTTCTATAACCTGCCTCTGTGCACAGGTGCATAGGGCGAGAAGGAGGTGGCCACTAGGGTAGGGCCCAGGTGACCCAGCTGACTGCAAGCCTCTCTCCATCTCAGGATGTGGTATAGCAGCTGCTTATCTTATCAATGGATGAGTGGTATCACCCCCAGGTCTCCCAGCCCAGGGCTCTAATTTCTCACAAGGCCCCAGGACTTGGGGGGGGGTCTCATCTTGGTCAGATGTACTACCAGCACTACCTCAGCTGGTGGGTAGCCTGGGGGTGTTGGCATGAGAGAGGGGGCTGTGGGAAGCCTCAAACAGCTCTTCGCTACCCCCGGGCAACATTGCCTCTGATATTAATTCAGGCAGAGCTGAGTTGAAATTGCTCATTTCTGCACCTCTGCTGGCTCTCTGCTCTCCCTTGCACCAGCGCCTCACAGCTCCCACCTCCCAGTGACAGGAGGAGACAGAGGGAGCCAGTTCCATTGCCTCTGAAGCTTGCTCAGACTTTCAATGAGCTCAAGCTCCACGGGCCCTGGCCATCCACTCCCCACGCAGCAGCAGGATTCCTGTGCACTCTGCATTTCAGCATCCCGAAGCCCTGGGGAAGCCCAGCCCCGCTGATGAGCTGGGGCTGACCTTGTCACCAGCTGCCCTACCGCATTTATGAGTCCCTCCCTCTGCTGGGCTGTCACTGACTTCCCAGACACTTTCTCCTCGTTGTTCAGCTCCTTCTTCAGAGCCACTCACTGGACCCCTACCTACTATGCATATGATCTCACCCACCTACTGCACATGCGATCTCATCTACCTACTATGCATGCGATCTCTATAGCAGGAGCGGTCACGATGCTGGGAATGTGGCACTTTTCCTCGTGGGCCTAGAACGTGAGGACTCGGTGAGTGAGAGGAGAGGGTGCCCCTTGAGGCCTGCACTACAGGATTCAGATCTGGCTCCTGCCACCAGTCAGTCACACGACATTGAACTGATCCTTTCCTCTCTCCAGACCTCAGTTCTATCTGCAAAATAGAGGGATAAATACACATTTTCCAGACTGCAGTGTGCAACCCATTGCAACAAGACAACATTTATTTAGTTGTCTTTTAATTACACACATACACATTTTTCAATAATTTGTTTATATATATTTCACATCTTTGTATTCCCTGGGGTTCACCCACCACCTCCCCTCCCTGACAACTCCCACCCATCCGCTCACCCCCAGTTGTGTACTTTAGTTTGGTTGTTAGCTTGTTTTGACTTTTCCTCATGGTCTTTTGTTTGTTTTTCGTATGTTCCATGTATTAGTGAAACCATTTGGCTTCTATCTTTTTCTTTCTGACTAGTTTCTGCAAATATGATTTTTTCTAGTTCCGTCCATGTTATCTCAAATTCATCAAGTTTGTCATTTTTAATTGATGAGTAATATTCCATTGTGTGTATATACCACATCTTTTTTCATCCATTTGTCTGTTTGGGACATTTGGGTTGTTTCCATGTTCTTGCAATTATAAATAGTGCTGCAATAAACATCCATGCACAGGTGTCCCTTTGTATAAGTATTGAGGTCTCCTTTGGGTAGATTCCCAGAAGAGCGATTGCTGGGTCAAATGTTAGTTCCATTTTCATTTGTTTGAGGGTCCTCTGCACAGCTTTCCATAGTGGCTGGACTAGTTTGATTCCCACCAGCAGTGTAAGAGTGTTTCTTTCTCTCCACATCCCTGTCAGCACTTGTTGCCCATTTCTTTGATGTGAACCATTCTTACTGGTGTGAGGTGGTATCTCATTATGGTTTTGATTTGCATTTCCCTGATTGCTAGTGACATTGAGCATGTTTTCATGTGCCTGTTGGCCATTTGTATTTCCTCTTTGGAGAAGTGTCTTGTTTGTTCTCCCCATTTTTTGACTGGGATTCTTGTTTTGCTTTTGCTAAGTTCTGCAAGTTCCTTGTGGATCTGTGTTTCTGTGTTATCCAACTCATCACTTTCGTGGAGGGCAAAAATTTTCTACCACTTGGTTGGGTTTCTTTTTGTTTTGTCCGTTGTCTCTTTTGCTGTACAGAAGCTTTTTAGTGTGGTGTAGTTCTAGCTGTTTTTGTTTTCCTTCCACACATATACATTTTACGTGGTTATATTCTCCAGGGTTCTGTCACCACCTTGGCCCCTGTGAACCATCATCTAATCTCTTGTGCCCCTCCCTCTCCTGATGTTACCCCCTCCTCCCTCTTGCTCTATGCTTCAGTTCTTTTGACAGCTTTATTTATTTATTTATTTATTTATTTATTTATTGAGACTGATAGAGGGCACCCCCCATCATTGTCTCCTGTTTAAGATTGCAGATTTCAAGGAAGATATGCTAAAATGTGAGAATGGCCTTAATTAGAATTTCCTTTCAAAGATACAAGGGGAAGGAAGAAGTGAAACAGGTTTTTTCTTTGTAATGTAATAATTCAGGAGCTGTTCCTGGAAGGCAGGAAAAACAGAAAGAATATACAAAGAGGTTTGAAACAAAGAGAAGGAAAATGGGAAATCAGATTCAGATTTAGGTTTGGTTTCTGCTATTTTGTGGAATGAAAATGTGAACCATGTGAGCTTGGCATGTGGTCAAGGCCTGGAGCCTGCATCCTTTGGCTGGCCTAGGCTAGCAGGATGTGTGCTAAAGGTAGTTAAGGAGTTTGCTGGTTTGAACTCTGTGTTGGAGTTTGTTTTGTTGAGTTTGACTTGTGTCTGGGAGAGGCCGTGCAAAAGTTAGGCCTGAAAAGAAAGTGAACTTTGCTGGGTCCGGTACGGTGAAGTTTCTTCTAATACCTGGAGGAGGATGACAAGGAGAAGATGGCATGGAGGAGCTGGAGCATGCCAAAGGAGTGTGTCAAAGGAGCACGCTAAAGGAAGATGTCGTCCAGCATCTGGAGTCTGGAGATGAACTATGACTGGACATTGGTGAGATGATCAGGACTGAGAGACTGGGAATTTTTAGGCAATCTGGGAAAGGACTTTGGACAATATTGAGAAAGGTTTTGGACAATGTTAAAGTAATCGGAGTTTTATTTATGTTTCTTTTGTAGTAATTAGGAAATCACTTTGTTAGAAATAAATTAGTCTGAACAGATAGTCTTGCTTTGGACTTGGAATTTTGGTTGAGAAGGCTGGGGATGGTGGAAAGAACCCACAAGAGTTTAAACGAGGGTAAATTGAGACAAACTAGTGTAAGGTGTAAACTGTAGTTTTTAAGTTTTTTTTTCTTCTGCAGTTTTTGGAGCTGGGAGCTGAGAAGCAGCTGGCTGGTTTTTGCATATCAACAGGAGGTCAGTGAAAATGCTAATGAACTGCTTACAGTCTGCTTTGTAGAGAGAAGCAGGCAGAGGTGTGTGTTCAAGTCAAAATCTTTTTCTTTCTTTTACCCAATTTCAAGACTAGGTCTTGCTATGTTGCCTGGGGTAGTTCGCAGACTCAAGTGATCCCAAGCCTCTTGCCTCCCAGTGCTTGGACTACAGGCACGTGCCACCATGCCTGGCCTGTTGACAGCTTTAAATTCTACTTTAAATTGTCCGTTTTTGTTTGTGTGTGTGTTTCCCCTATATCCTGCATCTACGTGAGAGCATCCCGTATTTCTCTTTGTCTCTCTGGCTTATTTGCGTTAACATGATTCCTTCTAGGTGGTGACGCAAATTTAGTGAGTCAGAAGCAGCATCCAAAAACTCAGCTCCATGCTCTCTCTGTAGGGGTGAGTATTGCAGGAGAAACCACTTTCAGTGTGTACAGGATTGTGTTGGGATCTCTGTATGTTGGCAAGTGTACATGTGTTTACATGTGTATTGAGAGTATGTTTATGTATGTTTCACATGTTTCCCTATGCTAAAGTGTGTCCTGGGTCACCTTATCCACCATCAGAATATTGTAGGAAATGCTGGTCCAGATGTTCTTTAAGGCTCTTCTGGTTCTACACTAAGAGCTCTAAATACTGTCAAAGAGTGACTGTGGGGTGGGGAAAGGAGTACAGAAGATAGGTTGGTATTTGTACTTGGAAAGATAAGTAAGATTTCTGCCAACAGAGAAAGTGGCACCAGCAGGAAGAAGGGAAATGCTCCGGGTAGACACCACTGTGAGTAAAGACCCACAGATGAGACTCTTCCTGGCCTCTTTGGAGAACAGGAAAAGCATGATTGGGAGGGTCTGAGGTTGGAAAGGTAGATTGGGGCCATAGTTAATGAAGGCCCATGACTTCCCCATAGGGGTTTCCCACAGGAGTAGAAGAGTCAGGCAGGGCTTTCCATATCCCAACAGCATCATGAGGAACCACAAGATCCCATATTTCTCCTTTCCTTCTGGGATAGACTAATTTATACTAAAATGTGAATGACTGACAAGACTTCATGAACCACCTGATTTATAGGGTTGGTTGGTGTTTTGCTGTTAGCAAGTGGACTCTACATGGAAAAAGCTTGGTGAGTTTTAGAGCTGAACAATACTTTAAAGGTAACAGTTAAGGTGATTTTTTTCCCCTGGTGGGGGGAAGATTAGTATGCATGGTCTGACAAAGAATTTTTACCCTGCATATGCTGAATGACAGTCTATGGGGGGGGGGGTTGCACACTTTGTGCTGGCCTTTTAGGAACCTTGAGGCTTATGAGAACATTAGGGACAAAATATTGGAAATCACAACTTCCATGTGTGAGAATTCAATGTATAAACAGATGGACTCATTTAACGCCTCCTGTTACAGAAGAGGAAACTCTAAGGCAGAGAGAAGTGATCAGGCCAAGGTGGGTTAGGACCCACTCCTTGTCCATGGTATCCCAAGTGATGGTGTGCTGCTGGGTTGGAAGAGGGTGTGGCGGGTTCTGGGGTGGCGTTTATGAAGGAGAGGCAGGGAGTCCTCTGGAAGGTCTCTGCCTGCTTGACAAGCCTGCACGCTAAAATAAAACAGCTCAGCCTAGCTTCCTCCCCCACAGAGGCAGCCTCCACACCCACCCAATACCTTCACAGTCACGTTACTTAAAGTGGGGTTAACCGTTGCTACTCAGCATCCAGCACCAGGGCAGGACCTGAACCTCAGGCTCACTTCCTCCCTGGGTCTAGCAGACACTGGAAGCTGAGTGGGAAAGGGTGAACCCACAAGCCAACTATTTTTAGTCCAAGAATTGGTTGCCAGGGACATTAAACTAATTCCCTGCCGTCTATCAGGGAAGCAACAGTAACGCTGCTTGCAAGGTCTAATTGCGGGGATTTATTGTAAAATGCAACCTGTCAGTACTGCTGCGACAGGGGCTCTGTCTCCTTGTCAAGGGAATGTAGCTATTTGCAGCTTCCTTAGGTGGGAGAGAAGGGAGCAGAGTGGAGAAGGGTCAGGGTCGTGCCCTGGGGTCCTGGCAACTCTTAGCTGACCACATACCCAGAGTTCTTGAGTCCTGTGGAGGGCAAAGGGCAGAAGGGATGAAGAGTGGACTGGGGACCAGCAGGAGGGGCTGGGGCGGCTATCCTACAGTTGACAAGACTCAACCTTGACTTTCTTTGTGCCTTCACATCTGCAAAAGATTTGAGGTGGAGGGGTACAGGGGGATGGGTGGGGAGTTGGGGAGGCAATGGACCATACTGGTAAGTTTCCCCTTCACCTATGACCCTAGCATGGGAGGCCACAGACTTGGGTGACGGCAGGAATGTTTTCAACTCAACAGGAGATCCTTGACAGGAAGGTGATGGAGGCAGTGGAGACCATGTCTTGTCTCCGTGGCAACCATGCTTCTGCTCAAAGGAGGGGAGGGGCATCTCCAAACACTTATCAGAGCCTACTATGTGCCAGGCATACTGTGTGGCACCTTTATGGGTTTTAATCCTCTTCAGTGGGGAAGGGGATGTCTGTGTACCCATTGCACAGTTAAGAAATTGAAGATAGTGAAGAGTTGCCTAATGCTGTAAAATAGAGTGTGTTCAGCTCCAGTATTCTGCTTACCAACTCTCAACAGCCTGGTAGCCCAGATACCAGATGCTGGCAAAGGGGAGTCTTTCCCCTTTATTCCTCCATGTCTGGAATTCTGGAAGAAAAAGACATTCATCCATCCACCCCACCCACCCATCCATCTACCCAATCATCCATCCATCCATCCATCCGTCCGTCCGTCCGTCCGTCCATCCATCCATGGTTCCGGGGACTGCACCAGGTTTCTGGAATAAATAAATAGAATGTGATGCCCCTAGCAGGGAGCTCACCCAGAGAGCCATTCCATCTGGTCCCTACCTGATCTTATCCTCTCCAAAGATAGCAGTCTGCACTTCAGTAGCTTGGGAAAAGAATGACTGCTACCTTCCCTTGGTTGGATGTTCTGGGGCGGTGGGGGAGAAGGAAGGACAGCTTGAACTCTTAGCATCTTGGAGAAGGCTGGACTCAGCCCCACTTTCCACATTTAGATACCCGGAGTAATGAGGCCGAGCCGCCTGAGGGAATGCTAAGTGAGAAAGGGAGCTTGATTGCCTCTGACCATGGATTCAACCTTTCTGACACAAAATCAAACTGTCCATCAAATTTTTATCAGGCACCCAGGGGTGTGGTTATTCTTTATAAATATTTGCAGATTCTATACATTTTTGAATAGACACCAGAACTTGCACATGATGTAAAAAGGTGCACAGACATAGGCCCCAAATTCCCTCCCTTCCCAGTTCTTAGTCGCTTGATTCCTTTCTTCAAAGACTGTGAGGGTATCGCTTCTTGGAATATTCCCAGAATCATGTCTAGTCCTGTAAACAAGCAGTTATGACTCAATGTGCTTTTTGTTTCACATAAATATGCTTTGCCAGGCTTTGATTTTTTTCCCCCTTCATAATTTATTTTGGAGACTTTTCCAATCAACCAAAAAAGATTAGCCCACCATTCCTTTGTATGGTTGCATAGTACTCTGCCAATCAGATGGACCATGGTCTAGTTTGCTTATCCTCAGTAACAGACATTTAAGTGTTTCCAAAATGAATGCTTCTTCATCATCCAGCTGTCCACGTCTGGCCTGCCTGTGGCCTGCCATGCTGCCTCTGCTATCTCCATCCCCATGCCCCACCTGACCTGGGTGGGCATTTCTGATCCTTCTGAGAGTGCAGACCTCCGGAACCACCCTTCTTACTTCATGGAGCGTGGAGTTGGGCAGGAAGGGAAGTCCAGACCAAGGAACAGACTGATGCCACATCCCCTTCCCTGCCTCCCTCCCTCCTTCCCTTCCTTCCCTCTCTCCTTCCCTCCCTCCTTCCATTCTTCCTTCCACCAACCCACCTACCCATCCACAGAAATTGTCTAGAGATCCTATTCTGCACCATCACTGCAAAATTGACAAGATTCCTATTGCTGATAAGGATGCTTCCTTTCCTCCCTGCCCACGATTTCTTTTTTCTTCCCCTTCCCTTCCTTATCTCCTTCCCCTTCCCATCTCCCTCCCTTCACTTTCCAGCCTCTGGCCCCCCATCTTGATATGCACAGAGCACTCTTCACCCCAGCCCCATCTCTACAGAAGGGAGCCTGATATCCACCAGGCTAGATGCACCAGGCAGAGGGCAGAGGGGCAGGACGAACACTGGCATTTCCGTGCCCAAGGGTGGAATGAAGGAGCAGGGTGCAGGTAGACCGAGGGAGGATTGCAGCGTTCCTGAGAGCTGCTGCACACGCCAGGCAGTTGCCCTCCCCGCCACCGTCCACACCAACCCAGATTTCCACTATTAGAGGATCATTCCTTTGAATACGCCATTGCTTCTCTTGGAGACTTTACTCCCCCTATAAGATTTAACACAAACCACAAACTGAAGCCATTCGCAGCAACATGGGTGGAGCTAGAAGGAATCATGTTAGCGGAAATAAGCCAGAAAGAGAAATATGGGATGGTCTCACCTGTGCTGGGATGGTAATGTTGTGACCCACATTTTTACCAGCGAGGGCCCCCAAACTCGGAGAGGTCATGCAATGGAGTGTGGTCACACAGGAGAGGGAGGAGACCTGGCACTCTGCCTCTTGGAGGAGGTGACCTGGCAGCAGGTGATGAAGGAGGTGACAAGGTGGGGGCAGGGGAGGCTGGCAAGATGAGGCTGAGAGTGAGAGTGAATCTATAGGAGGCTGGCCTGGCTGGGGACTGGGGGTTAGGGTTGGGGGTGATCGATCAGGAGGGGGGGGAAGGTGACAGGAGAGAAGAGGCAGCGCTGAGCCAAGCTTCGGGCAGGAGGAGAGGGTGGGGCTGGCTTCCCAGAAGCTGCTCTCAGAGACCCCATGACTGAGGAGGAGGTACTGGGGGAGCCTGGCAGAAAGGCACAGAGGCGGTTGGACATCAACTTCTCTGATTGTCAGGGCAGGTCGTATTGTGGGTATTGATTTTCTTTTAATAAAACCTCGCTCTGACTGATTTATTCATTCATGTATTTGTTTATTTATTTACTCATTTATTTCCCCAGCAGCACCCTTTTGTTCTGTTTTTTTTTGTTTTTTTCCTCCCCTCCCCCCCCCTGGAAAATGGAGTGAGCCTGTGCAGAGACAGGGAGCTCAGCGGTCATCAGGTTCGAATAAAGGTTCTTTACAGGCAGTTGGGCACCAAACTGGAGGAAGGGACTCTTGCTCCATGCAGATAGAGGCCCCAGGGGCGGACAGGTGGGCCGGAGGAAGACAGGGAGGTGGCTGGCCTGCCTAGACCTCACCCCACCCTTCCTCTCACGTCCCCCCTGGGTGGGAGGAGCCACCGGTCACGTCCTTGCTAGGACACCAGCACCTGCTGCCCCATTTCCTGCGCCACGAGCCAGCTGTGCAGGCAGGAAGCCAGCTGTGCAGGAGGGAAGCCGCAGCCCCTCGCCAAGGCTCATCTTTTCTGCAAGATGGAGATGGCTCCGCTTTCTGGCTGCTCCGCTTCCTCCACGAGAAAGCTTGATTACAGAAAATCATCTGGATTCCGTGGTCTGGAGCTGTCCAGGGACATTTGCAAGCAATTTGCGATTCTTAAAAAAATGCCTTTCCAGCCACCTCCCCACCAGGCTGACTGAACACTGAGCTCAGACTCAGGCAGGGCCTCACCTACTTTCCTCCTGGCCCTGCCTGCTGATTCCTTCTTCCAAAGGAAAATGCGGCCTTTAAGAAAAACACTCAGAGTATATGTGGCAGATCCATCACCCCAGGTCTGTACTGTTCTACATTCAAGCCTTCCGGGCAGAAACACCCTTACCTGCGGGTGGCTCCCCCCCAGCCCTTCTTGGGGAACTGGAGCCCCTCCCGTGCCAGCCCCACCACTCCTCACCTGGGTCAGCCTCACTGGCTCCCTGCCACCCTCAGAACAAGTGTCGCCTCCTGCATAGAGTTTCCAGACTCCTACTGATGACCTGGACACTCCTTCTACTGGGTTCCTTTGCAGCTGGCCTCCGGACACAGTCAAGAAGTCTCCTCCCCAGGATGAATCTGGTTCTGTTTCTTTCTTTTTTTTTTGGGGGGGGGACTAGGTCTCTAGGGCTTGCTGTGTTGCCCCAAGCGGGTCTTGAACCTATGGAGTCAAGCGATTCCCAGTCTTAGCCTCCCGTCCTAGGCTGGGATTAAAGGCACGCGCCACCACACCAGGCTGTTTCTGTCTTAACAGGTTCCCTCGGGACATTCAGGTCTGGGCCCAGATGCTTTCAGGTCCTGGACATTGCATTTAGCTGATTGGATTCCCCTGGACCATATACCTTCCTGGGGTCCTACTCCCAACCTGCAGAATCAGAATTTCTAAGAATGAGGAAGCAGAGATTTTACTTTCTCCCCAGCTTCTCTGATGATTCTGATGCAGCCAGCGCGAAGCTGGGAACCACTGGGATAGACGGGCAGGGCTCTGAAGTCAGATGCTACTAAGTTTAATGTCAGCTCCAGTGCTTATTTGCTGTGCAATCTTGACCAAGTTGCTTAACCTCTCTGAGTCTTATACCAACACCTTTCTTGATGGCAGTGGGAACTGCAGGCAATGCTGCATGTGGAGCATTTAACACAGTGCCTGACATACTCAGAACCCTAATAAGCTGACAGTCATTGTCTATTTATTATTATTACTTGTGCTGTAACCCCAATAAGCTAGAGTTAGTCTATCATCATTGCCATCACCCCAATGCTGGCATAGCCCACTCTGAGAGCTGTAGTTCCAAAGAGCCCTGTTGTCAGGCAAGGCCCTGGTGGGGGGTGTCTCGAGTTTAAAGCCAGCCAGATAAAAGGCAGCAATGGGGCTATTTGCTGGATGCTGGGTGCTGTGATCGTAAAGCTCCAGGGAGATGAGGGAGATGAAAGGAACTCGCCTTGTTGGTAATATTACCCCAGAGCAGTGACATCTGCCAAATCTGCTTGTCCCATCGAGGCTTCTCAGCAACTCTCTGAAGCAGCAGAAGAGACTCTGAGAAGCTGTGGGACAGGAGAGTCATCTGGGGAAAGGTCCTCTGGGCAGAGCAGGTTGCAGGTGTTGCTACAGGTGGTACTGCAGCTCCTGGCAGGGGAAGAGAGCAAGTTTGGAGCAAGGTCCATGGTGATAGAAGAATTGAGCCCAGGCTGCACCAGAGAGAGAGAGTAACAAGGTGATCTCAAGACTTGATGCTCGGCCAGGCATTAATCCCAACCTGGGAAGGGAGGCCAAGACTAGGAATCACTTGAGTCCACAGGTTCAAGACCCTCCTGGGGCAACATAGTGAGACCGAGTTCCAAAAATAGCTGGGTATGGTGGCACACGCCTGTAATCCCAACTACCTGGGAAGCTGAGGATGGGGATCACTTGAGTC
>PVHY01028245.1:0-15404 GCA_004024945.1 Uropsilus gracilis | reverse complement strand
TCTTTCTTTCTTTCTTTCTTTCTTTCTTTCTTTCTTTCTTTCTTTCTTTCTTTCTTTCTTTCTTTCTTTCTTTCTTTCTTTCTTTCCTTCCTTCCTTCCTTCCTTCCTTCCTTCCTTCCTTCCTTCCTTCCTTCCTTCCTTCCTTCCTTCCTTCCTTCCTTCCTTCCTTCTTTCTTTCTTTCTTTTTTTTTGAGACTAGGTCTTGCTATTTTTGCCCATTGAACCGCAGGCTCACATTGTCCGGGGTACCATGGACTCAAGCAATCCCCAGCCTTAGCTTCCCAGGTAGCTGGGATTACAGGTGTGCGCCACCACGCCCCGCTATTTTTTGGGACTAGGTCTCACTGTGTAGCCCTGAGCAGGACTTGAACAGTGATTCCTAGCCCTGGTCGCTTGATAGGCTGAAGCTTACAGGCACGAGACACCGTGCCTGGCTCCTGGTCCTTTTTCATACCCACCCTTCACTGCTATCAGTTCTCAAAGAACTTCACAAGCTCAAAGATAACAGCTTGAAAATTGATGCCTATTATAACTCATGAAAAACTAAAATTTGACTTCTTTCTGATTCATACTTAGGGTTCTGTGTCAGTGCTACTAATAGCGAGATATTTCAGGAAATGCCAAAATTGGACACCCTACCCCCAACTTCAAAGCCACAGCTGTTACGCCAGATGGTCAGTTCAAAGATGTCAGCTTGTCTGACTACAAAGGAAAATATGTTGGCTCTTCTTTTACCCTCTTGTCTTCACCTTTGTGTGGCTCACAGAGACCATTGCTTTCAGGGATAGAGGATCATAACTTAAGTAACTCAACAGCCAAGTGGTTAGTGTTTCTTTTCTTTTCGCTTTTTTTTAGACTAGGTCTCGCTATGTTTGCCCGTGGCCTGTTTGCCGCAGGCTCTCGTTGTCTGGGGTACCACAGACTCAAGCAGTCCCCAGCCTCAGCTTCCCAGGTAGCTGGGATTACAGGCGCGCACCACCACACCCAGCTATTTTTTTGGAACTAGGTCTCGCTACGGGCCCCAGGCGGCACTCGAACCGCGATCCGTAGCCCCGGCCTCTTCATAGGCTGAAGCTTACAGGCATGAGCCACCGTGCCCAGCCCTCCAAATGATTAGTGTTTTTATGGATTCTCACTTCTGGATCAATTCACCTAAGAAACAAGGAGGACTGGGACCCAAGAACACCCCCTTGTGTGTCAGACCTTAAGCACACCATTGTTCAGAATTATGGAATCTTAAAGTCTAATGAAGGTATCTCATTCAGAGAACTCTTTTTGAAGACAATGGAATCCTTTGGCAAATCACTAGGAATGACCTTCCTGTTGGCCATCCTTTGAATGAGACTCTAAGACATATTATTAGAAATAAGAGCAGAAATAAATGAAATAGAAATCAAAAAGACAATACAAAGAAATCAAAAGTAAATAAGCAAACAACTCCTCCTGCCCCCTGCCAAAACCTCAGAAGACCAAAATTACTAATAAACAGAATTACAAGTGAAAGGAGAAATTGCCACAATTAGCACAGAAACACAAAAGATCATACATGTCAATAAATTTGATAATTCCGAAGAAATGGATACCTTTTTAGATCAATGTTGTCTTCCAAGACTAACCCAGGAAGAAACAAATGAATTTAACAAACTGATCACATGTAAGAAAATTGGATGGTAATAGAAAATCTCCCAAAAGACAAAATCCCATGATTAGATGATTTTGACAAATGAATTTTATTAAACCTTTAAAAAAAGAATGAATGTCCATCTTGCTCAAATTGTTTTTAAAAATACAAGGAGGAATGATCTTTGTACCTTTTACAATGCCAACATTACCTAATATCAAAAACAGATGCAAAACAGCACATGGAAATTAGAGACCAATATCTCAAACCAACTCTGATATTAAAATCTTCAACAAAATACCAGTGAAAGCTGGGCCTGGTGGCGCACACCTATAATCCAAAGCTGGGAGGCAAGAGGACAGGGGTCGCTTGAGTTCCTGGGTTTGAAACTATCCCGGGCAACATAGTGAGACCCGATTCTTGAAAAAGCAACCAGGTGCGATGGTGGGCACCTGTAATCCCAGCTACCTGGGAGGCTGAGGCTGGGGATTGCTTGAGTCCGTGGGTTTGAGACTACCCCGGGGAATATAGCGAGACCTAGTCTCAAAAAAAAAAAAAAAAAAAAAAAAAAAAAAAAAAAAGAAAAGAAAACCCAGTGAAATAGAATTCAACAGTTTATCACAAGGATTACACACCATGATCAAGTAGTATTTATCCCAAGGATGCAAGGGTGGCTTAATATAATAGCAATGAAAGTAAAGATAAAGATCATATATAATATCAATAGATGCAGAGAAAGCATTTCATATGATTCAGCATCTATTTATGATAAAAACCTTAACTAAGATGGGAACAGAAAGAAACTACTCCAATATAATAAAGGTTATATATCACAAACCAACAGTCAATATAATATTCACTGGTGAAAAACTGAAAATTTTTCCATTAAGATTGGGAACAAGACAAGAAGGATCACTGTTAACATTTCTGTTTAACTTAATGCTGGAGGTTTTGGATAGAACTATCAGACAAACAGGAACTAAAGGAAATTTGAATGGAAGAGAAGTAAACTCACTGTCTACAGACAATAAATGTATATCCATAAAATTCTAGAATCCATCAAAAAGTTATTACTAATGATAAGAGTACAGCATAGAGTACAAAACCAACATAAAAAATCCATAACTTATTTTATATCCAAGCAATGAACAAGATGCAAAAGAAATTAAGAAAATAACTGCATTTATAGTGCTCAATAAAATAATTAAATACCTCAGAATGAACCTAACAAAGGAGATAAAAGATCTCTACAAAAGGAAGACTGAACTGCTACTAAATGACTTAGATAGTGGTATAGGATATGGAAGTGTAGCCCATGATCATGGACAGGATGAATGAATAAAATTACAATGACTACCCTGCTAAAATAATAAAAATGTTTAATGCCATTGTCATAAAAATACTAGCAATTTTCTTTAAAGAAAGAGAACAAAAAATATTGAAATTTCTATGGAGTCACATAAAAGTCTTCAAATTGCAAAAGTAATATTGAGAGAAAAGGAGGTATCATGTTACCTGATTTCAAACTTTACTATAAAGTAACAGTACTAGGAACAATGATATTAGCACAAAATAGATACACGAATCAGTGAAAGTTCAGAAATAAATTCACTTACCAACAAGCACGTTGTTTGTGATAAAGTGGCTATGACCATGAAATGGGGGCAGGGCCAGTCTGTTTTATAAATATTGTTGAGAAACCTGGGAAGTTACATTTACAAGAATGAATTTGGATTACTCACTAACCCCATACACAAAAATAAAATCCAAGTGGTTTAAACATTAGATATAAGATACTCAACAATAAAATATTTAGAGGTAAACATTGGTGATATGTTCCATGATATCAGTGGTAATGATATTTTGATGACCTGTATAGCAAGGAAATTAAAAACAAACAAACAGTTGGGATTACCTCAAGTTAAAAAGCTTCTGTACAGACAAAGAAAATATAAGATGATAAAAGAGACACCTTTCTCATTGGGAGAAAATATTTTTATGCTATGTAACTGATAAGGAATTAATAACCAAATATATTAAAAATAGAAAACAACACTAAAAACAAATAACCCAACTGATGAAAACCACAGCAGATATGAACAGAGAATTCACCAAATAGCATATCAAGAAGGGGAAAAGATATGAAAAATCCTTAGCACTTCAACTAAGATAAATGCAGATTAAAGGCACAATGAGTTAGCACCTAGTAGTTGTGAAAATGTCACATATTAAACAGCCCTCCAACAGTGTTAGAGAGAGAATTCAGAGTAAAAAAAACCCCAATAACATTGTTGTTGTTGGTTAACTGGTAAAACCATTATGGAAAACTACCTCAGAACACTAAAAATGGAAGTACTATAAGAACCAGCCATCCCATCTTGGGTATATATATCCAAAAAACATGAAACTATCAACATAACACCCTGCATGTACCAAAATGTTATTAATATTATTTACAATAGCTAGGATATGGAAGCTGCCTAAATGGCCATTAATGGATGACTGGGTCAAGAAAATGTGGCATATACACAACATGAAGACTCCAATTGTCTTAAGAAAGGATGAATGTAGCCATTTTTTGAAAAAAGAAGGGCAATTCAGCCTCTGTCTCCAGGGCACCACTGCTTGGAGGTTGGGCTGGGATAGGGAATTAGTAGGCTATGCCTTATTAGATCAACCCTAGTCTCAGTGGGTTTGAGGTTGGGGCAGAAAAATCCCCCTGGATGACCTGGGCCTGGTCCCACCTCTGGTTTACTCCCACTTTGATCAGACCTCATTAGGAATGAGATAAACAACATTCCAGCTGCAGACATAGAGGAGAGGAACAAGTAAAGGCCCTGGACACACCTATCACCTGGGTTGGACCCAAATAGAGCATGGTCAGAACCACAAGAGACTAGAGTATGAGACTGAGCTATCATGATGACCTGTCACAGAGCTCCACCTACAATATATCTGGAGTTGCATCAATCCCCTGCTCCAGAGATGTGTACATTATGAGCATTCCCTCCTTTTATAAAGGGGAGGAAATTCACAGCGATGGGGCTGTGGACCCATGGCAGAACTGTAAACCACAAGAGAAGAGAGGAACTGGACCAACCATGTGCTGAAGTCGTCCCCACCTGGGAATTTCTCCACTGCCAGTGGCTGGGAGTTGGGTTCCCAATGCCAGCACTTCAAGGCTCAGAAGCAGCACCATGGAACAGACATTGGAATGGAGGAGACAGCCAGCATGAATGAGGAGGCACAGAATCCAGTGAACATATAGGTCTGGAGAAAAGGAGATAGTTTCCTGTATTATAGGAAGTTGACAAATCAGGGATCCTGGAGAACCATACCACACACCTGCCCTACAAGAGGTTCTGATATGCTTGTCCTGGCTACGGGCCTCACAGTCACTCCTGGAGAGCTAAGCACCATGGTTTGCCAAGTCCCAGGAGTGCAGGTCCTCACCCAGGAAAAGGACATTGCTCCAGGAAAGAAAAGGAAGAGACTAGTGGGTCAAGTATCAACCAACTGCTAGCAGCAAGAGAGGAGGGGAGTGACCAGAGGGGGGATAGGGAGAAGGGAGGTGGGGGGAGTGCCTTACCTAAGGGATCAATAACTATACAAATAGACCGATTTTGTATGAAAATAAGAAAAGAAATAAAAAAATTTAAAAAAATGAAAAAAATGAAGGGTGTTTGAGATAATTATATGAATTATATGCAGTAAATTAAGTCAAAACGATAAAAGCAATATTGGACATTTACAAAGCAGTTTGATAAGGTAAAACACTTTGAAAAACCAATTCACATCTATAAAATTATTCTGAGGGCTCTGAGGTTAAGAGGAGAGTGGGGCGAAAGGGACAACAGGATAGAAGGGATAGTTGTGAGAGGAAAAACAGGTTAAAATAGGAGCATATAATATAGATAAAGAGTAAGTGCAAAAAGTGAGGCAATTTTCTCTTTTTGAAATCCTTCCAGTTAGTAAGTGAAAACAAGACTAGAACATCATCATTTTGTAATCTTTAACAAATTAATGATTCTAGGACACAGGCAACGAATATCAATGCCTTCTTGCAAAAGAAGACATAAGCAGACACTGTGTACCATCTGATGAAAAAATACCTGTTGCTGAAGGCATAAAGCCTTTGAATCTTTGAAGATCCAGCTACTTGGAACAAGATGATCCATATTTTGAGCATACAATCAACAAAAACAGATAGTGGAAAACTTTTTTTAAAAACAATAAATGGTAAGAGAAGGAAAGGAAGAGAGGTAGATGTAAATTAAAGAGATCTGAAAGAAAAAAATTTAAAAAATGAGCTGGGTGTGGTGGTGCGTGCCTGTAATCCAAGAGCTGGGAGGCAAGAGGCCTGGGATCACTTGAGTTAGCGGGTTTGAGACTACCCCAGGCAATATAGCAAGACCTGGTCTTGAAAAAGCAGCTGGTTGCGGTGGTGTACGTCTGTAATCCCAGCTATTTGGGAAGCTGAGGCTAGGGATCTCTTCAGTCTGTGGGATCGGGACTACCCCAGGCAACACAGCGAGCCCTAGTCTCAGAAATAAACAAATAAATAAATAAATAAATAAATAAATAAATAAATAAATAAATAAATAATCAAAAAAAATTTTTTTGAGAGTAGGTCTTGCTATTTTTGCCCGTGGAACCGCAGGCTCACCTTGTCCGGGGTACCACAGACTCAAGCAATCCTCAGCCTCAGCTTCCCAGGTAGCTGGGATTACAGGCGTGCGCCACCACACCCAGCTATTTTTTTGGAACTAGGTCTCCTTATGGGCCCCAGGTGGGACTCGAACCACAATCCCTCGCCACGTCTGCTTCATAGGCTGAAGCTTACAGGCATGAGTCACCGTGCCCGGACTTAAAATTTTTTTTTAAAAAATGGACAGGATTGGGTTATTCTGTTCAAGGATGCAAATTTAAATTCTGAGTCAATGAAGCAACAGGACAAAGTGACTGTTATGAAAGCTGGAATAGTGGTTGATTTTGGGTAGAGGGGAGAAGCTATGAGTGGGATAAGAATAAGATAGGAAGTTTTTAGGGTGGCTGACAGGGTTTTAAATTTTGGGTCTAGATGGCGGTTGTTAGTGTAGGTTCTTGTAAAATTCAATGAAGTCGTATATTTACTTGATGTGATTTTTCTGTATTTTTTAAAATATATTTTTTAATTAAATTATTTATATATATTTTCCACATCATTTTAATCTCTGGGGGTCACCCACCACGTACCCTCCCCGACCATTCCAGCTGGTCCTCACCCTCCCATTGTGTAATTTCATTTGGTTGTCCATATATTAGTGAAACCATTTGGTTTCTGTCTTTTTCTTTCTGACTTGTTTCTGCTAATATGATTTCTTCTAAGTACATCCATGTTTCCATAAATTCATCAAATTTGTCATTTTTAATAGATGAGTAATACTCCGTTGTGTGTATATATCACATCTTCATCCATTCATCTGTTTTGGGGAATTTGGATTGTTTCCATGTCCTTGCAATTATAAACAGTACTGCAATAAACATCTGAGCACAGGTATCCTTTTGTACCCACAATGAGGTCTCCTTTGGGTAGATTCCCAGAAGAGCGATTGCTGGGTCAAATGGTAGTTCCATTTTCATTAGTTTGAGGGCCCTCTACACAGCTTTCCATAGTGGCTGGACCAGTTTACATTCCCACCAGCAGAGTAAGAATGTTCCTTTGTCTCCACATCCGCGCCAGCACCCACATCATAATATATATTTTTTATTGAATAAGTTTTATTTCCATTTGCCTTTTGGGTGTTCCTTCCCCCTCCCCCATCGCACCCCCCTGGTCTCTCCATCTCTTCTTTCACTACCATTTATTGTTTAATTTTTAGTCCCTTGGGTTCTTCCTCTTCTTTCTTGGAGCAATGTCCTTTTGTCCGGTGTGGACGTGGTTTCCTGGGACACAGTGGCCTGTGCTTAGTTTTCCAAGTGTCTTTATGCTGCTGGTCACCAGTTCACACATGATTGTGTTCTTTCAGTGCCTCCTCCTTCTTTCTGGTTAGCTGTTCTGGCCCATCTTCTGTCATATTGTGCTCCTTCTTTGTTTTGTAGTTCTGGTTGCTGGTGTTGGGAGTGTTTCTCCAGGCCAAAGTTTGTGCACCAATTTTTTTGATTAAGATAGATCCTGGCAGATGTTTGGTCTGGTTCATGGTGGGGCCACTGCCCATCTCTGTGGCTTTCCTCACTCCCTAAAGTGGAAGGGTCCTTTGATCATGATGAAGGCATCTCTGAATGGGAAATTCCGTTCTCATTGTTGTAGATCACAGTGGTTGTATTTCTGAGGTAGTTCATCTCTATAATCAGTCTTATAGTCCTGTGTCCCATGGATCTGACATGTTCGTTGTTCTGGAATACTTCTTTGTTTTTCACCTCTGTTTTCGTGTGCAATTGCCTTTGAGTCACTGATTTAGTTGCTTCTGGTGAGGGTTGACTGGATTTGGAGAAGACCAGAGGGAATGACCCTTATCATCCACTACCCCTCCACCAACGTCCCTCCCTCCTCCCCCCCACCATCCCGCAGGTCCAGTTGGGCTCTGTGCTCGGCAGCAAGGCTGAACCTGGCGGGTGGATGGGGCTACCTCATATTACACGGTGTCCGGGGGCGATCCCAGGTGCTCCCCGCCACTCTAGCAGGTGGCAGACCCCTCTACCTTGCGCTCCCTGAACCCCGAAAAGCTGTATTTTTTTAAAATATAAAGGTTAAAACAAATGTACTCTTAAGGCAAAGTAAGAGTATAAAAATAATACAAGTTGTCTTATTGCCACTCATTCCTTTTATTAGTAAAATGTTTTCAGAACTGTTGTAGCCCATACCATGCAATGTCCCACTAAAGTTATATTCTAGTCTTCATTTTACAAATGAAGAATATTCATTCATAATATTTTTCATTTTATAAAGCATATTTTCTCTTTTCCTCTTTTTTTTTAAAGTATATTTTCAAGAGGAAGTTTTGTCTTATTAATGAGGTATTTTGGGTATACCAAAAATGTGGAGAAAAACAAGAGCACCGATAGACTCACTGTCCAATTATGATGTTACAGGCACAATTATGTTCTTTTTCTTAATTTCCTCCCCTTCCTTTTGCAGAGGAATTTCCTTCCCTTCGTTTTCCTGTCTTGAACTTGATGTTTGGTGTTTATCATTCCCATTCATGGTTTTCTACTTTTACACATATAACTTTGCTTTTTTTTTTTTTGAGACTAGGTCTCAGGCCACTTGCCTCCCAGCACTTGGATTACAGGCGCGAGCTACCACCCCAGGCTAAGTTCTCCTTTCTGACAGTTTAATATGGGGCATATGCAACTAATATTTTTTCAAGTCTGATATTACTTGATTAGCTGGTAATTGTTAAAAAGTAGACTTTCACGAGAACATACCTACCTTCCCATCTGAATTATGGTTTTAGGCTCACCTCTAAGAAGCGCTAATTTAAGCACACTTGCTGTTGCTTTCTAAAAATAAATTGCCAGAATTTACCTAATAAAAGATTATAGTGTTTTTTATTCTTTTCTCCTAAATTTACTAATGATCTGATTAATTCACTATGGAGCAATTGTTTACAAGGAGAACTAATGAATGACTATTCATAACATATGGTTAGAGGCAAGTCATGAAATATTCACACAAATCTGAAAAAATATTAAAATTATATTGACATACATATTTTTGTGTATAAAAATAAATGCAAAAATATAGGTGGCACTAGACAATCAGTCTTATCTTTACAATCATATTTTCTATATGACTTCAAGTTTGGGGATGCATTAGTTAATCAAATATCTTTTCAATAACTATGGTCACTGAAACTATACACAGAATGTTAATGGGGATTGAAAGTGTACATTCCTTATTCTCTGAATATTGTAACCAGTGTTCTACCTTTTTTTTGATTAAAAAATTTAAAACTAGGCTGGGCATGGTGGCGCATGCCTGTAGATGGCAGCCTAGGAAGTCATGGCCGGGTCCAGGGATTGTGGTTCGAGTCCCTCCAGGGGCACATAGTGAGACCTAGTCCCAAAAAATAGCTGGGCATGGTGGCGCACACCTGTAATCCCAGCTACCTGGGAAGCTGAGGCTGGGGATTGCTTGAGTCTGTGGTACCCTGGGCAACATGAACCTGTGGTTCACAGGCAAAAATAGCGAGACCTAGTCTCAAAAAAAATTTTTTTTGTTTTAAACTTACTGTTATTCACAGATCTCTTTCAATAAAACAAACAGTTGCTAAAGTCTCTTATACCTACTTTTGCTTGTTTGTTTTTTTTTTTTTTTGAGACTAGGTCTCGCGATTTTTGCCCGTGGAACCTCAGGCTCTCGTTGCCCGGGGTACCACAGACTCAAGCAATCCCCAGCCTCAGCTTCCCAGGTAGCTGGGATTACAGGCATGTGCCACCATGCCCAGCTATTTTTTTTTGGAACTAGGTCTCACTACAGGCCCCAGGCGGGACTCGAACCGCGATCCCTAGGCCCTGCCGCTTCATAGGCTGAAACTTACAGGCACGAGCCACTGTGCCCAGCCTCTTATACCTACTTTTTATATGGCTCATTCTTTGGGGGAAATTTACAAGCACTACAATTACCCAGAATATTTTAAACATAGCTAATTATATTAAATTGCATTATTTACCATAGAAGTGTAAAAGTAATCTGAAATCCTGAATAGTCAAACCCTTTTCTGTTTCTTATTAACTTTTCTATTTTCACAAAATGACCCTTGAAACAAAAACGTGTTGGAGGGGTAAAATGGTTCAAAGTAAAAATTAGAAACGTGAAATTAGTAGTACTGCCTAAAAAACTCGATGGTATTTTTTAGAAAAGGATTTCCTAAGAAATTTAAAAAATTAAGGGAATACATAAACTTTCAGTTATTCTATTTTTTTTTAATTTTTGGATTCTGTACAATATATGATTGCATAATTGTTGATCTCCACGGGATTACCCCACCCCACCATGCCTCCTCTGGGCTCTTTGCCTCCTTTCTTTTTGTTGTTTGTCCATGTTTAGCCCTTTAGTCTTTTTTTTTCTTCATTGACCAATCTGAGCACCTTTGGCTTGTATCCATGCTTCTTGTTTCTTGGTGGCTGTTCTTTTTGTTGTTTTCTACCTCATTTTGCTGCTCCATCCTATTATGTTTCAGGTCTTTGACTTGGGAGACCTGACTCCCAGTCTTAACTTTTGGGAGAGCTGCTCCTCAATGAGGACAGCCACTGGCTGATGGTAGATCTCTTAGTCTCCTTTTTAGGAGCTTTGCTGTTGGGCCACTGCCATTCTGCAGGCATCTTCCTTCTGTGCAAAGGGGGTGTGTAGTTCCTTATTAACAGCATCTCTGTGCTGGGATTTTGGTCACAGCTCCCCAGTGAGTGGCAGGCATAGCTCTTTCATATTTGTTCTCACAGTTCATTGCTCTGTGAACTTGCCTTGCTCTTTTTGAGTCCTGCCTTAGAGGCATTTGTTTTTAAAGTCTTTCTTGCTGTTCCTTGCCTCTTCTGTTTCTGTGGTCAAAATTTGTCTCAATGTACTTATTGCTAGTGTGGGTTCCAGGGAGTGGAGGCTAAATGAGAGGGGACTGTGGCGAACCACCCCCTTTCTTCCCCCCTTACTACACACTGCACCCTGCTTCTTGGCAGTCCTCAGGTGTGCGGTGCCCATGTGCTGGCAGTCCCAGGAGATCCCTGCAAGCAGCCCCCAGCCATGCCCCATTCCCACCACATGGGGGAACGAAAGCTGGTTGTGTGACAGGCGTCAGTTACTCTATTAACAGCATTAGAACATTTTCTTCTACTCTTTTTCGAAGCATCTCTTTTAGAGAATATAAACAAAATGATAGTAAAATTTGAAGTAAGATGAAGGCATAGAAAATTTATTTAAAGAAAATAATTCCTTAGAACCATTTCAACCTGGGAAATGAACCAGATTGATCTAAAAGGCCAAAAGATTGGTTCATTACTTATGGGAAGCAGTATGAAGATTTTTCAAAAGATTAAAACTGGGTTTACCATATAATCTAGCAACTTTACTACTGAGTACCTGCCCAAAGAACACAAGAACACTAATTCAAAAGGAAGTTTGCAATCTGAGGTTTACTGTAGCACTATGTACAATAGCCAAGCTAAGAAAACAATTGAAATACCCCCAAAACAGATGATGAATCAAGAAGATGTAGTATGTATTTACAATGAACTTATATGTGGCAATCAAAAAAGACAAACTCAAGTCATTTATGGCAACACGGATAGACCTGGAAGGGATAATGCTAAGTAAAGTAAGCCAGAAGGAGAAAGATAAATGCCAGAAGGTGTCACTTGTATAGAGTTACCAAAATGGGTTAGACAGCTTTTAAATCAATTCTTGAAGCTGACCATAGGGGGAGGGGAAGGGCATAAAGGTGGGAAAAAAAACACAGTGGGTTATGGTGGAGGACCATGGGTGGTGGGTGCACTTTGGTGGTGGGTGCACTATGGTGACTACACCTCAAGGGGGAGGCCCATACTTCCAAAATGCCAACAATAATGTAAACTAATGGTATTTCTGTAAAACATTTAAAAAATGAAAAACAAGCAAAAAAAAAAAAGAGAGGCCCAAGGAATTCCTAACAAAATAATACCAGACCTAGACACAGATGAAATCCAGTGACAAGGACAGAATATTAAAAATATCAAGAGAAGGGAAAAAAAAACCTGTAAGATAAAATCAACTAGACTTTTTCAATAGGAATCTTACAGGTAAGAGAGGAATGGTAGGAGATATTTAAAGTACTCAAAGAAAAAAGATTTCCAGGCCACCATGCCTTTTGGTGTCTGGATGCTGGTGGGTCCGGGCCCTGTTCCCAGGTGCCAGGACAGGGGCTGGGATGTGGGCACCCCACAGAGGCCTTCTGGTTCATGCAGGAAGGGCAGGGGAAACCCTGATGGGGTGAGGGTGAGGTGGGGGGACTCTAACCCCCTCTGATTTACTCCTACTCCAGTCAGTACTCATCAATAATAAGAAAACTGCAAATAATCCAACTGAAGAAATGGAAGAGGTGAGGGATATGAACCAAAGTCCTGGACATACTTCTCCTGGGCAGGAACCAAAAACTTGGAGAGAACTACCTAATACAGGACTCTAAGACTAATTATAGAGATGACCTAGCAGAATTACACCTACACCGTTACCTGGGGCTAGGAGTCAAAATCCTGGTTTAGCGCAGCCTCCAGCGAAAGCAAGGTGTACCTCCTCTTGACAGGGTGAAGAAGGCCACAGAAATATGGCAGCTGCCGGGCAGCTAAGTGGCAAACCATGAACTAGGAGACCAACCAGATCAATCACCAGCTGACATTTGTCCTCTCAAGTAACTTTTCTACTGACAAAGGAGAGAAATCAGACTCTCTAAGCCAGAGGTCAGAATTACAAGGCGGGGGAAAAAAAAAACAAAGAGAGTGAAAACACCAAAAAAAAGAGTAAGAAGAGAACTGAGGAGACATCCTGCAAGGAGGAGCAAGCACTGAAAGACTCCAAATGTGCTCGGACTGGCTGCCTGATGCAAAGTTAAAAGTGGAAATCTAAGCAGCATGGTTCACCATGCCCCAGAAACACAGATCCTCAACCAGGAATAGGATACTGCTCCAAAAAAGGAAGAGACTAAAGGCCTAAACATGGACCAATGAAAAGTAATGAGAGGGGAGGTAGAGTGACTGGAGTGGGGAGTCAGGAGCAGTGAGGGTCATTCCCAAGGGGACCAACAACATTACATAGGTGTATGATATTAAAAGTAAATTTAAAAAGAGGGAAAAAAAGAAAAAGATTTCCAACCTAGATTCTTTTACTCTGTAAGATTAACATTTATGACAGAAGTAAGGGTTAGGAAAAAGCAAAAACTAAAAGAATTTCTCAAAACCAAGTCACACATAAAGGAAGTGTTAAAGGGGTAATTATAAAGCAACAGAAAAACAACCATAGAAGTAACAAACTTTCCAAGTTCATGGATGGGGAGGATCAATATAATCAAAATGACTGTTCTACCTAAAGTGATAAATAATTTTAATACAATGCCTATCCAAATACTGACAATATATCTCAAAGAAACTGAATAAAATACATTTAAATTTATATGGGACCATAAATGATCTTGAAAATAAAAAGGAAAGAAAAAAAATAAAAAGGAAAGAAACAGGCATTATATTTCCTGATTTTAACCTATACTGTAAAGCAACAGTCAATATAGTATTGGAATAAAACTAGACACATGGATCTAGGGATCTAATAGAATCCAAAGCCCAAAAATAAATCTACCACATATAAAGAATTAATTTATGATAAAGCAATCATGATCATATAATGGACAAAGGAGAGTCTCCTTAACAAATGCTGAAATTGGAAAAATTGGAAGGTGACAGGTAAAAGGATGAATTTGGATCTCATTGTAATTCCATTCACAAAAATAAAGTACAAAGGGATTAAAGATTTAGATATAAGAGCTGTGATAATAAAATACATAGATGAAAATATTGGTGATACATTCCATTACAGCAATGATAAAGATGTATTTAGAGACTCAAACAAAAATAAACAATAACACATTTTAGAGATGCAAGTCAAAATAAACAATAACAAATTAACTCAAATTAAAGCAAAATAAATCAAAAGAAAAAAGATAAATGTTGGATGGCTTCACTTACATGTGAATATAGAGAAACTGAACAAAGGTTAGGAGAACAGACAAAATTTACTTGTTGACATAGATCTGAGGCATACAGCATTGGAGAGGGAGAGGGGTCAAAACAGGGAAGGAAGGAGAACAAGGAACTGGGGTAACACATCATGGGTGTTATGGTGATGGGAGAACTATGGGGACTACACTTGAGAAATTAAATACTATCTAAAAATGAATGATATAAGAAAATAAATAAATAAATAAATGAAAATATAAGCACATTAAAAAGAAATTTTACCAAACAGGAGAAAATATTTATATATTACATAACCTACACAGGGTTAATATCCAAGTTGTGTATATATATATATACATACATACATGACACAATTTAACAATTAAAAAATCAAACAACCCAATTAATAAATAGGCAGCAGAACTTAAGCGACAACTGTCAAAAAGGATGTCCAGAAAACCAATATATGATTTTTTCATATATGAAAAAATGTTCATTATTGCTTTTAATAAGAGAGATGAAGGTAAAACCACAAGATATTATCTCATAATTCAGAGGGTGGCACATAAAAACAAACAAACCCAATAACAAGTGCTGGAGAGGATATAGAGAAAGAAATTCAACTACATTGTTGGTGGGAATGTAAACTAGTACAACCTTTTTGGAAAATTATCTGTATTTAGCTTAAAAAATTAAAAATGAAATACCATATGATCCAGCAATCTCTTTCCTTGACATCTAATGAAAGAATGTAAAACCATCAACTCAAATAACTACAGACTCTACAATGTTTATTGTAGTACTATTTATAATTGCAAAGACATGGAAATAACCTAAATGCCCACTGAAAGAAGACTGGATGGAGATATGGTATATCAAATACTATGGAATACTATTCAGCTCTAAAGAAAGATGAAGTGTTGTTAATAATAGAAAAATGAAAGGAGTTAAGAAATAAGTGCACTAAAACAAGTCAAAATGACACTTTATAAGTAAAATACCTGTAAAATCTAATGATCATCAATAAACTAAGTGAAATTTCTAAGAGAGAGGGTGAGAAAGGACTAAGACAGTATAAAGTATGGTAGTAGCAAAAAAAGAAAAAAAA